>QANX01005616.1:0-180744 GCA_003254975.1 Ochetophila trinervis
AGGCTTCTATTTCCAGGTACATTATGCAATTTTTTTTTGTCTATTTAGCACCTCATTCGCATGGAAAAACAACGTCTTGCTTAATTACGTGTCAATGTACATTTTGCTATGTCTCCATCGTTCATCTTGCAATGCTGCTGAATTTGTTTTGGTTATATGCAAACATGTTTAATGTTGACAACCGAATTCATTTGGAATTCTTTTTACACTTGCACTTCTGTGTCTTTAATCTCGGAACTCACAGCCGTGGCTTGTTCCACTCACGGCCTTGTCGCACTGCTTCTGTTTGAAAGTAAATATGGATAAGAGTTGGATGCAAGTGCGTAATAGATCACTCCCGGAATATGTTAATAGCTTGTCTTGTGGAAGTTCATGAATGTACACATTGACGATATAGATGATATAAATTCAGCGATAACTTAAATTCCAAAAAAACTTATACGAAATTCGTAATTAAACATGGATGATGCTGTTTATGCAGGAGGAGTTACTAAGGCTGCGAGATTTGGAGGAGGGGTTAGAGTTGACAACCGATGAGATATTCGACAAGGTGCTGCCTCCTAAACGTGGCCATCAAGTTGGCATGGGTCTTGGCCCATTGCATCATTTAAAGCGAGGACAAATTGATACGGCTGCGGTTGAACAGGAGATGCAAGAAACGAGGGCATGCAATGAAGCATTGAAGCTTCAAAACCAGCAGCTTGCAGCACGTATGGCTGAGATGGAGGCAACACTCAAATCCTTGCAAGGCCATATTGAGTCGCTGACACCTGGGTGGGATAGTCAGCCCCGCCATGATGCTTAGCGGGTAATTTGGGTACGTTGTCATTCTCTTTGAATTTTTTATTTTTTGGGTTATACAAATGTTTATTGCTGCATATTTAGGAAGACTGATAATTAAATTTCAGTTTAACATAGCTGTGAGACATTGGTTGTATGTTAAGCACTAAACATCAAATGTTGAATTTGGAATTATGTGTTTTGAGAATGCTGTGGAATGTTGAAGTAGTGTCGAAATGCAAAAAACTTTGGGATAAGGTTGCTGTTTTTTTGTTTTTTGGGTGTTCCAACTGTTTAGAAGAAGTTTTACAGCAAGCTTTTTGTGTGGTGGCAGCTGCATTCATATTTGTGAGACATTGCTGCTAGGTTGTGGAATATACATCAAATGTTGAAGTTGGGAATATGTGTTTTGACATGTAATAGCAATTTTCAGTGTACTCCAATTTTTGCTGTTTTTGGTGTTGAGTATGTTTTAGAAGCATGTTTCCTTCACGCGGAGGAGGTTGCAAGTATTTGCTGAATTTGTTTGGTTGCTGAATTTGTTGTTTTTGGTGTTCCAAATGGTTTAGAAGCATGTTTACTTAAAGCTATAAATATTTGGAAGTATTTGATGAATTTGGGTGGTTGCTGTTTTGTGTGTTTTTTGGGGGATCCTTGTGAAATGCAACTAGCTAGCTACTGTGAATGTACATATTTTTGCTGTTTTTGGTGTTTCAATGTTTTAGAAGCATGTTTCCTTCAAGCGGAGGAGGTTGCAAGTATTTGCTGAATTTGGATGGTTGCTGATTTGTTTAAATTTGGGTTATCATTTTGAAATGCAACTAGCTAGCTACTGTCAATGTACTGAATTTGTTGTTTTTGGTGTTCCAAATGGTTTAGAAGCATGTTTACTTAAAGCAATAAATAGTTGGAAGTATTTGATGAATTTGGATGGTTGCTGTTTTGTGTGGTTTTTGGGGGATCCTTGTGAAATGCAACTAGCTAGCTACTGTGAATGTACATTTTTTTTTGCTGTTTTTGGTGTTTCAATGTTTTAGAAGCATGTTTCCTTCAAGAGGAAGAGGTTGCAAGTATTTGCTGAATTTGGATGGTTGCTGATTTTTTTAAATTTGGGTTATCATTTTGAAATGCAACTAGCAAGCTATTGTCAATGTACTGAATTTGTTGTTTTTGGTGTTCCAAATGGTTTAGAAGCATGTTTACTTAAAGCAATAAATAGTTGGAAGTATTTGATGAATTTGGATGGTTGCTGTTTTGTGTGATTTTTGGGGGATCCTTGTGAAATGCAACTAGCTAGCTACTGTGAATGTACATTTTTTTTGCTGTTTTTGGTGTTTCAATGTTTTAGAAGCATGTTTCCTTCAAGCGGAGGAGGTTGCAAGTATTTGCTGAATTTGGATGGTTGCTGATTTTTTTAAATTTGGGTTATCATTTTGAAATGCAACTAGCAAGCTACTGTCAATGTACTGAATTTGTTGTTTTTCGTGTTCCAAATGGTTTAGAAGCATGTTCTAAAGCAATAAATAGTTGGAACTATTTGATGAATTTGGATGGTTGCTGTTTTTTGTGTTTTTTGGGGGATCCTTGTGAAATGCAACTAGCTAGCTTCTGTGAATGTACATTTTTTTGCTGTTTTTGGTGTTGAGTATGTTTTAGAAGCATGTTTCCTTCAAGCGGAGGAGGTTGCAAGTATTTGCTGAATTTGGATGGTTCCTGATTTTTTTAAATTTGGGTTATCATTTTGAATATTGAAGAAAAAAACCAAAAGGGGTGTCTTATTTGTGCAGGGTATTTCCAGCTTCGCAATGCAGTTTTTGACGTCAAAGAAGCTCATTTTGGTGAGTCATGACTTCTATTTAGGACACATTGCTGATAGGTTATGCAAAATGTATATGCATGTTGAAGTTGGGCAGCTTACTGTTAATATTTAACAGCTATGTATATTTTGAGAATGCTGTGACAAGTTTATGTTGTGTGAAAATGCAACTACATAGAAATTTGTTAGCTGAACTTTTGTTTTTGTTATTTCCAAATGTTAGGACAAAATTTTTAATTCAAGCACTAGAGTGGTGGAAGTGCTTGAATGAAAAATTTGTGCAACCTAATGGACAAGTTCGATGTTGTGTATAATGTTAATGAAGTATGGTATGTAATTAGCAAACATGGTTGTGCAAGCATGGATTCATATGAATGTGTCTTGATAAATTAAATGCAATTTGTTTGTGATGAATTTAATATGTTTATTATACAATTGAGGTTGTGATGTCATAATGATATAGTGCTTGAGAGTCACAATTAAACATAGAATCCGTCACAAATGGTATAGTGTGACGGAAAAAAAAACAAAAAACCCATCAATAAACTTTCCTTATGGACGGTCACAATAACTTATATGTGACGGAAAATCGTCACAACCGCGTCACAAAACATATGTATTAAGGACGGACGTGAACTGTGACAAATAAATATCCGTGAAGGATAACCGTCACAAAACAGTCACAACAACGATATGTATAAGTGACGGCTAAGAACGGCGACAATTATATATCCGTGACGGTAAACCGTCACAACAACAATGTTTACGTGACGGATACAAACCGTGACAAATATATATAAGTGACAGAAACCCGTCACAAAATTGTCACAGAAAAGCGTTGTTGGCCCCACAAACTCAAGCATAACATGTTTATGGAAATCCGTCACAAAGTCGTGACTTAACTGTTAATTCGTCACGGTTATCTTGCCGTCACAATTAAGTAACAGTGACGGTTAAGGGGTCACAGTTGTGCCATTGCGACGGAAACCCGTCACAATGTCGTGACTAAAACAAACAATTGTCACCGTTGTTTGCCAGTCACATTTAATTAACAGTGACGGTTATCCGTCACTATACTGTCACTATAAGGTTATTGTGACGGAATATTAGCCGTCACTTAATCCTTGCCGGCGGTGACTCGCCGGAAAATTACAATGGATCGGAATATTAGTGACGGATGTTTGCCGTCACTAACACTTCATTTTTAGTGACGCTAAACAGTAAACGGTCACTGAAGAGAATTTGTGTTGGGGCTATTGCGAAAGCACTGTGATGGGTTAGTTACCATCACAGTTGGTTGATTATGTGACGAATCAGTCACAAATAATATACGTTGTGACGAATTTGCGTCCGTCACAAAACATCGTTTTTTTTTGTAGTGATTTTCTGAAAATTATTTTTTAGTACTTGGTTAATTAGTACAGGAATAATTAGAATTTACAAGTAATTAAATTAATTTGTATTCTAAATGAAATATAAAATTGTTTTTAATAAAATATATAAATCAGTGTGTCAAAGAATCTCAAAATGAGACTTTTTTATTTTTCTTATTTTTTATTTTTGAAGAATATATCACTTTTCATTCTACTTTTTAAGTGAGAATTAATTTTCACCTTATGAAAATAGTGAATTTAAACTGAATTATTATTATTATTATTATTTTGGTAATCGGATTTAGACTGGATTAGGTGATGAAATGAAATACAAATGTCATCTCAAGGCTTATCTTTTCTTTCTTTTTATTTTTAGGTTGTAGGGAGGAGATTTAGTATAATATTACCATATTAGTTGTTAAATAAAGTGGATTAACAAATTAATATGTATAAAAAAATGTTATCATTATTATTAATACATAATCATCGTGAGTTCTATATGTTGACATAATAATTTAATTGGTTAATATCATGGGTTCGCTTTTCTGTATATTTAAATATATAATATTTTTGTTTAAAAAATAAAAAATATTTAGATGAAACCCATTTAGTTACAGTCATATAGTAATAAGTATCAATCCCACTTCTTTTAATTAGTGATCATCATAGATAGTGATAAATAAATTTAATTACACTTATAATTATCATAAATATTTTTTCAAATTCAACAAAAAAGAAAGAAAGATAAATATCTTTCCATAAATAAAAGCACGCAGAGACACTCAGAATGAGGATAAAACTAATTAAATGACATCCAAAGAGTTTATTACTCTAAACCATAGCTAGCTGGGAGGTGTGAACCATTGCTTGTACATCCCAACCATATATATGGTGAAAACCACCATACATATTTTTGTTGTTTAATAACACCTTCATTAAAAGGATGAGAAAAAAGAAAAATAGTAATCACAAAGACTTGATTGAAACATATTTTGCATGCCTCCCATAATTGAGTGCTTACAGTTAAAAATTATCTATGAAATTTTAGACATATTATCTTCGATTATGATGAATATTTAAGACATACTATCACTTTATGGTTTTTATTATTATTTTATATTACAATGTGAGAGATGATGAATTTTTACTCTCTAGTTGAAGTTTGAACTCTAAACCTGAAAAGTATAATATTTTTAGTAGTGAATACTATCCTCTTTATGATTAAGTTAATTATCTTCACCATCCAATTATAACTTAACATATAATCTAATTTTTAAAAAGGTGTTAAAATTGTAAATAATGTCACTAAGATAACCGTGGATTGATTTTACCTGTATATGTGCAGGTGTCTTCTTTAGCGGAGGGAGGATATCATATGCAAGAATGAAAATATCGATATCGACGGAAATATCGAATGTCAAAAATACAGAAATATCAATAGAAATATCGACAGAATATTGATATCGATAAAAATACGAAAGAAATGACGGAAATTTATAGAAAAATATGGAAATTTTTAATAAAACTTTAGAATATGCTTATTTATTAGATACTTTATCAATTTAACTATAAAAATTGAAAAAATATTGAGTGGAAATTATATTTTTCATATCAAGAGACATATAACACTCGCTGACAGTAATAAAAAATAATATATTAAGTAATAAATTATTCATTAATTAGAATAATAATACAAATACATAATTACTTAAATATTATTCAATACCACATATAATTTTTTGGTTGTTAAAACTTTTCGTTCACTTTCTTATCCTCATTTTTAACAGTGTATTGAGAAAAAAATGTATTTTCTTGATTAGTTTTGCATGTATTTGTTAATATGTCAACCATATAAATATAATATTACATCTAATTGTCTTTGTTGATAGTCATAATATAGATATTATATTAGTTGGTTCTATGTATAACTGTTGTCTGTTGATGGTTGAGCTTGAAAATGTATACATAAGTTTTTACTTGATGTCATTCCATAAGCATCAATTCAATTAGAGTTATATTCATCTTAAAAAAATTATTTTTTTGCTTTGACATTTCTATTGTATATTTTTCTCTACATGTATAGTTTTTTTCTACAACACCAATTCTAGGCTTACCTTCTCTACATTCATAATCTTTATTTTGCATTGTATTAGCTTAATGCTCTTACCGCTAAATGGACTCAATATTTATTGACTTGGTGACTCTTTCGTAACTTTATAATTTTACAAAAATATTCATTGATATCACCGCTTGAGAGAGTTACTATCAATAGTTTGAAATTCTGAATATGTACCTCTGGAAATGGTTGAAGCACAAAGAGTTCTAGTTGGTTATCTCATAAGCTCTCGAAAAAAATCAACACTACTAGAATCTACTTCTTCAGCGATCACTCTTGGAACATTTATAACCTCCTCTTCTACTTGTAGAGTAATTTTTAGATCAGAATTTTCTTTCTTATCATCTAAATGAATCAGTTTAATTCATTGATATATTTAATATAATATTAAACAATATTATATTTTAATATTTTATAAAAATCTATAATATTTTTAAAATTTTATAAAACAATTAATAAATATATTCAAAATTTCCATGGATATTTCAGAAATTTCCACGAATATTTTAGAAATTTCTATAGATATTTTGGAAATTTCCACGGATATTTCGGAAATTTCTACAGAAATTATAGAAATTTTAACCAAATTGTGAAGGAATTATCATGGAAATTTTGATGAAAATATTGCAGAAATATAAGAGAAATATCGAAAATTTTCACGGAAATTATGAAAATTTCAACAAAATTGTGAAGGAATCAACATGGAAATTTTGACGGAAATATCACAGAAATATCAAAAATTTCAACAGAAATTATGAATATTTTACCTTTTTTTTTTGAATAGGAAATAATTTCCAAAAAAAAAAAATATCGGCAAAATTTCGCGGAAAATTTCAAATTTTTCATCTTTGATCATACGTGGGCTCTGGCTTTTTTTTCAGAGTCTAAGGAACTTTATAAGGCGGAAGTACCAATCTTTGAAGTGAAAGGGGTCAGCCTACAGTACAACTTGTTATTTTGGTTGGACTGGTAGAACCATGCTTACATGTTGACAAGTGGCATCACAAAAGTAAAGTTACCTTGTAACCGGATATAACCGGTATTAATATTACAATATTTTAGGATTACATTACTCCATTGATAGACAAGTTACCTCACGTTTGAACAATGCTACCTTTTTTTGGTAATGTTACAATATTTCTGGACCAAATTACGTTATTTATGGATAGGTTACAGGTTTTTTGAACAATATTACCACCTTTCGGTATTGTTACACTGTTTATGGATGATGTTACTTTATTTGCAGATTGTTTTACTTTTTTATGGACAATATTACCTCGTTTTGGATAGCATGTTGCAAAGCGCGTTACTTTGTTCATGGATTAGTGTTACCTTCTTTATGGACCATGTCACCTCACTTGTGGATCGTATTACATCATTTCGGTTATGTTACAATATTACTGGATCAAATTACGTGATTTATGAAAAGGTTACAGGTTCTTTGAACAATATTACTACCTTTCGGTATTGTTACACGGTTTATGGATGATGTTACTTTATTTACAGATTGTTTTACTTTTTTATGGACAATATTACTTCGTTTTGGATAGCATTTTGCAAAGCGTGTTACTTTGTTCATGGATTAGTGTTACCTTCTTTATGGACCATGTCACCTCCCTTGTGGATCGTATTACATCATTTTGGTAATGTTACAATATTTCTGGACCAAATTACGTGATTTATGAACAGGTTACAGGTGCTTTGAGCAATATTACCACCTTTCGGTATTGTTACACAGTTTATGGACAATGTTACTTTATTTGCAGATTATTTTACTTTGTTATGGACAATATTACTTTGTTTTGGATAGCATGTTACAAATCGCGTTACTTTGTTCTTGGCTTAGTGTTACTTTCTTTATGGACCATGTCACCTCACTTGTTGATCGTATTACATCATTTTGGTCATGTTACAATATTTTTGGACAAATTTACTTAATTTATGGATAAGTTACAGGTTCTTTGAACAATATTACCACCTTTCGGTATTGTTACACCGTTTATGGACAATGTTACATACTTTGCAGATTACTTTACTTTGTTATGGACAATATTACTTTGTTTTGGATAGCATGTTGCAAATCGCGTTACTTTGTTCATGGATTAGTGTTACCTTCTTTATGGACCATGTCACCTCACTTGTGGATCGTATTACATCATTTCGGTTATGTTACAATATTGATGGACCAAATTACGTGATTTATGGAAATGTTACAGGTTCTTTGAACAATATTACCACATTTCGGTATTGTTACACGGTTTATGGATGATGTTACTTTATTTACAAATTGTTTTACTTTTTTATGCACAATATTACATCGTTTTGGATATTACGAAATAATAATGGTGTTACCTGCTTTATGAATTAACCACATTGACAAATCATAAATTATCCACTTACCAAACCCCAATATAAATAGTATATTGGAATGACCTTTTAAATGGTATATATTTAAAGTTTATATATTTTAAATTTTTTTTCGTACTTGGTAGTAAATAATGTTTAATATGCCAACAACCACATATCATTAATGAGCTAGATATGAATATTCACCAACCAATTAACTTCAATCTTCTCTTGATGCTAAAGTCATTTCCAAGGAGCCTTCCAAAAGCTCCAACATTGCATCTCGGCAGCAAGTATACCCAAGGTTCAATTTTCTCTTCTTATCTTCATTTTCTTATTAGTACATATATAGCTATGAATTTACTTACTGCATTTAGGGTTCACTAGTACATATAAACTTACTCACAAGGTAATAATATGAAGAGCTCAAAAAATGCTTGCCAATATATAGATGTTACTCCATCTTTGTTTCAATTTTTTTTTCTGGGAATTTTTGGACCAAATTTTTTTAGTTTCATATTTCTAATTAATATGTTACTCCTCTTTTTCTTTTGTTTTCGTTCTCCATACAAAATTATAGTTTCCTTATTACAATTTTTTCTTATTGCATTGGACAATATTCATGGATCAATATAAACATCTTTGAATATTTTTACAGTCATAGTAAATTAGCAATATTCCTAAATAATTGAACTTTAAACATTTTTCATATAAGTGATTTTTTTCTCTATGTAAATGTTTAGTATAAAGTTAACACAAACCCATAAACCAGCAGTGATTTAGTACTACCATATTACAAAATATGTTATCTTTCATATAAATTGTGTATATTTTATTTTTAGGGTTTAGATGTTTAGTATAACATATCCCTGTGTTAGAAAATATTATTTAGTGTCAGTTATTGATTATATGTTTATGGTGTATAATTGTAGTTATTGTGGTAAATGCTGTAACATGCAGGAGATGCATTGTAAGTCTTTTAGAATTACGAGCATCGATCTAAATGTTGATCAATGCACTGAAGATGAGTCGGTCTTCATAGATAACAAAGTTTCAACTGCTGAATTCAGAAATGGAAAAAAATATGCTTATTTGACTGATGCAGACATGCTTGGGCAGGAATTTGAGTCCCTTGAAGATGCAAATGAATTTTATGCCACATATTCAAAGATAATTGGATTTGGTGTCAGGAAAAATCAACTTAAGAGAGATAAAAATGGAAATATCAGAAAGCGTACATGGGTATGTGATAAGGAAGGCTATCGAAGAGATGAGTGGTTTCACAGAGCCATTAGACAAAAGCAACCGAGGCCATTAACAAGGGAAAGGTGTGGTGCTGCATTTTGTGTAACTAAGAACAAGATGGATGGAAAATGGGTTGTAACTAGATTTGTGTCAGACCATTCACATGAATTGCTTGTCAGCATTGAGGTACCCTTTATCCGATCGAATCGATGCGTGCAAGAAACAAATTTAGAACAAGCTAAAGGAATGCACAACGTAGGCATTAGAACAAGTAAAATCATGGATTAGATGGTGGACCAAGCTGGAGGATACGACAAAGTTGGCTTCACAAGGCAAGACTTGCAAAATACACTTATGGCTGAACGCAAATGTGATATCATGGATACAGATTCAGAAACAGTAATTGCATATCTAAGGGCAAAAGTAGAGATGGATCCTGAACTATTTTGCAGGTACACAGTTGACTCAGAGAATAGACTTGCAAACATATTTTGGGCCGACTCAACAAGTCGTTTTGACTACTCTTGTTTTGGTGATGTCTTGGCTTTTGATGCAACGTACAAAACGAACGCATATGGAAAGCCATTAGTGATACTAGTCGGTGTAAACAACCATCATCGGACAACCATTTTTGGTATGGCATTATTGGTTGATGAAACAGTTCATACGTATACATGGGTATTGAATACGTTTTTGCTTGCAATGAATAGTAAGCATCCTCATTCCGTTGTCACCGATGGAGATAAAGCAATGCGAAAAGCTATTACGCATGTGTTTCCTAATTCATACCATCGGTTGTGCACATGGCATCTTGAAAGAAACGCTCAAGCAAACTTACAAGATGTAGAAGTGGTCAGGGCATTTACAGACTGTATGCTTGGTGAATATACTCCAGAAGAGTTTGAGCATCGTTGGTTACGCATGCTAGACAAGTTTAGTTTGCACAATAAGGAATGGTTAACAATGATGCACAAGACACGCGATATTTGGGCTGAAACATTCATGAAAGGTCAATTTTTTGCTGAGATGCGAAGCACTTAACAATGTGAGAGTATGAACGCATACTTAAATAGATATATGCAGTCCCGACAAAAGTTATACGAGTTTATGATAAGTATTGATAGGGCTATTTCAATGATACGAAACCAGGAAGTGAATGATGATGTTAAAAGTAAAAGTACGACTCCAGTAGCTATTACTGACCTTCATCAGTTTGAGAAACATGCTGCAAAAGTGTACACAAGGCGAATATTTAAAAAAGTTCTCATACAGATTAAGGAACAGGCAGTTCTTTTCACAACTAATTGCATAGAGTATGGAGGTATGCGTGTATACACGTTGACAAAGCATATGCATCCAGAATTAACTTGGAATGTTGTGAACTATTACAATCAACCACACATACAATGCTCATGTAATATTTTTGACAGCATCGGAATTCCTTGCAGTCATTTATTTTATGTAATGAAAGTGAAGAACATTGGAGAGATTCCTGATTCATTGGTGCTGAACCGTTGGCGAAAAGATGCAAAGAAAGGTAGGGTTCAATGTCCTACTGTACACGAATTTTCGGATGAAGCTGCAACATCTCTTCGATATGGCTCATTGAGTGTGGACTGTAACAAACTGTGTTTATTTGCATCCAAGACAGATGATGGATTTAAAGAGGCAAAATTGGAAGTGGCCCGACTAACTAGTCGTATGGAAGAATACAAAAACATCTATGAAGAAACAAAACTATGCATGGGAGACATAACAGGGAAAAAGAAGCATATTATAAAGGATCCATTGGTTGTGAAAAACAAAGTTGGATTTGCAGGGGAAACAAGTAAGGCGGGAAAAGAAAGGCGATGCAGTAAGTGTAAAATGGTTGGGCACACAAAGCGCACATGCAATACAAAACGCGGTAATGACAATTTTGATACATCATTGCATGCCGACTAATATGGTAAATGGTGGTGGGATGGCCAAAGGTATGTATAAAATTTAACCTTTGAAGACTATGGTGCAAAATAATTGTAACATAGAGTACATATCTGTTGGTTTCCATTGTGATATACATAAAAATATTTAATTAGGGTTTAATTCACTTATTTATAAAGAGATGTATGATTGTGTCTTATCTACAAGTTCTACAAACGCAGGAAAAAAAAATGAAATTATGACTTCTTTATTGTTCTAACTGTTTTCAGTCTTATCTTCATAAGATATATCCTTAAGTTACTATTTGCTATTCTTTGTATTGAGGCTGTTCATTGGCTCTGTGAAAAGGGTTCGGTTAGGATGATGTTTAGTTTACTTGTATTTTCTTGTATAATTCTAAAGTCTACTTAATTTTGTCATTGCAGCTCAAAGATTTGAAGAGTGAAATGAGAGTGTTTTTGGCAACTTTAGAAATGTCCATACAGAAATGTACATGTAGGTCACAATTCCTATGGCCGACTCCAGGTGTTTGTGTGCTGGAAATTATATTCTAAGAAGTTAGTAGTTTGTTGGAATTGTTTTGAGGAAGTTATTTTAATGTATCTTCCTTTCTACTTATGTCTCTCTCATGCATTATTCGTTTTTCTCTTGCACTATGTTTCATGCTTGTTATATATATTATCAAAAGGTATATTTTACAAACATCCCTCTAGTTAGCTTTTTTGTACACAAAACAAAAGATGGTAGTTATGGCCATCAACAGGTATATTATTTTATATTTTGCACTTGATCCAGTGATATGCTTGTAGAGGCTATTACTTATCTATTAGCAGGGAGCTTTGGATGGTGGCTTGGATATTCCTCACAGTGATTAGAGGTTTGCTGGTTTTTTGAAAGATAGTAAGCAGCTAGATGCTGATGTACACCTCAAGTATATTTACGGTGGCCATGTTGCCTCGTTTATGATGGTATGGATCGAGTGTCATGCTGCTTTCTCTATTGTTTTTGTCAATATCCTAACAGTTCTTTTATATTGGTTGATCTTTATATATTGGTCATGTAGAGTTTGCTTGAAGATGAACCAGAAAAATATCAGTCTCACTTTAGTGAGTACATCAAAAGAGGTATTGAGGCAGATAACATTGAGGAACTGTACAAGAAAGTTCATGCTGCCATCCGTGTTGATCCCACAGCGAAGAAGTCCAATAAGAAACCACCCAAGGTGCACAAGCGGTATGTATTAAATTTAGTGTCTGACTTTGTACTATCCATTTTTACATTCTGTTTTTGATATTTTGTGTTTACAGTATATATAAAAGTAGACTTCATAAATATATCTTTTTCATTTTGCCCACTTGTTTTTCCTTCTTTAAGTAGAGAATCTTATGGTAGTTGCTCTTTTTCTTTGTTTGACAGGTTCAACTTAAAGAAGCTCATATATGAAGAGAGGAAAAACAAGTTGATTGAGCCATTGAATGCCTTCAACTAAGCAGGTGGAGCTGATGACGATGATGAGGATGACGAATGAAGAAGATATTGTCAAACTAGTTTTGTACAGTTGCTGCCTGCAGCTAGATATTAAGTTTGTTTTATTTGTCTTGAGAAGCAATTTGTTTTTTGCTGATTTGGAGATACAAACTATAAATGTGGTTCTAAATGTTTTAGTACATCTAAGTGTTTTTGTTAGTAGATGGCAAAGTAATGATCTGATTCAATGGTTCCACCTCTTTATATTTATATATATGGACGATTTTGCTAATTTTTTTTTCTTTTCAATTTCATTTTTTCATTTTTGTAATTTTTTTGAGGAAGGATGCATAAATTTGTAATCTATGTGAGGGTTTGTAGGAATGATGATGTGCATCATTCTAGTTATTGATGGTGATGAATGGCAGAAATTTTACAAATGCCTTCAATCTTTCAATGCTTGTGTTCCCCCCTACCCTTACCCTAATTTCAGGAATATAAGCTGTTAAGTTATTGCTGGAAAATAACGAATGTTTTAAAAAAAAAATAATTCTTACCTACAATCTTTCTTTAAGAAATAACTAAACTTACCAGTCATTTGAAAAATAAATTCCATAACAATACTTTTTTGTTATTGTGAAAAACTATCATAATATTCGAATGTATAATTAATTGAATGATATTACAAAATAGAGGATAGTTTTTTGCAGTTTAGGTTCCTTATGTTTTCTATAGGTTGCCAGAAGCTATGAAAATCCTTTTTGAGTTTCCCTGCTGACATGTAGCTGTTGGCCACCATGTAGTAAGTTGGTAGGTTCTTGATTACCTCCTTCAAAACTTCAGCTCCATACATCATGTTAACTGCCAGATACCCAGGGATGCTGCAGATTAAGCAGAACAATTAAAAAGTAATGTAAGTGTGCAGACATTTCATGATGTTGAGCAATTTATCAAACAAATGAATCTATGCCATGCTACATGCAAATCCCACAATGAAAAAATTGTTGTAGATGCAAATAGGTGATGCTGAAGTTGGTGGTCAAGACAAGGTATTACAAAGTAGGAATGCTTTATGGGTATCAATGCTCAAACCTATTTAGTTTCTCCAACCTGTCCATCCCAATAACCACCAAAACCAAAGACCATATGACAGTTAGGAACTTCACAGTTTATCAAACACCTCACTTTTTTTTTTCTTTTTGTATAATATAAAATACAGTTTGATTTCTTCTCACACATAAAACATTCAGCTAACTAGTTAACACTTGTTCTCCATCGAATAAATTTCCTCAAGTTTAATAGTGGAAGCCCTAATTGACAGTGAGCAAAAGAATATACTGACTAAAATCCCAACAGCAATAGGAGGACATAGATAACATCACAGGTATGCAATAATACCACATAAATCAAGCCAACTTGCACGGGTGTGAATGAATGCATGGTTGGGTTGAACGAGAGATAGAGGCAAAAACCACTGTACTTACAATATCATCAAGGGTATATTTATTGTTGCATCCAGACTGAGAAGACCAACACCAAACTGCTTTTAGAATCTCACTTCTTCCATTTTCTTGTGTCACATGTTCCATTTCAGATATCTCCCTTGAAGGTGGCTCTTCTCCTAAAATGCTCATACCTATTTATGTTTTGGTCCACACATACAAGAAGCCCCTGCACTGTGGAAAAAGTTTTCTGAATTCAAATGGTCTAGATTAAGCAAAAATATTACGAGTGTGAGTCTGTGAGTGTGCATGTGTGCACAGGTAAACCGCAAATGGAAACCTCATGTATGCTTAAAAGAGTTTCAAAAGCATGCGAGCTACAGTGACAATGTTTAGAAACCACCAGAAAATTCAGGAAGGCATAGGTCTCAAAAAGTCATTACTCTTGATTACAATAGAGATGTTCCATGTTAAATTAAAGTAAAATCAAGTAGCTTCCTGGAAGAAAATTCATGTACGATAACTCAATAAACAAAACTAGAATAAATTGCAATACATTCTGTACATTTTAATGAGTAAACCATGCAACCTCAATTTAAGAAAATACAAGGGAGTAAACCAAACAAACTTAAGATGGAAAATCCAACCTTAAATGAGTATTGCGCTTTAGCAATATAGACCTATCGGTTCTCCCAGCCACGTAAATAGTTTTTACATAGTGCCTCAATTTCATTCCTTTGCTCCATGATAAGGGCCTTGAGGGAAGTTTGGACTCAACGTCAGATTCTTCTCCTGCATCCTCAGCCTCACCTTCTTCATCTTCATCCTCAGCCTGTAACATTGTCAGCAGTATTAGAACCATAGTAGAAATAGAAGAAAAAAAAAAGGATTGAGAAAGGAAAAAAAAAAAAGGACTTACATCAGAATCCACTGGCCAAGCTCATTTGTTTCCTGTAAAAGGTAAAAAAATGCAAGAGTTAATAAACACGAACATAATCAATAAACCATGCATAAAATAAAGAAGTACCACAGACTTAACACTGAAAACAATTTCCTACTAAAACCAATTAATAATAACATAACGGTGTCATGCATAGATTACATCTGACTCTTTCTTCTTCTCTGCTTCATCAAATGCAGCCTTCTCAGCCTGGAAATTCATCAAAAGTCAATCAGATATAAAAAAAAAAAAATTCTATTTATAGAAATCCTTAATCAAAAAAGTTACATACATCTTTCTGCTTGGCCCATGTTTCTTCCACCAGCTGCTTTGCATATTCGGGGTCTCAGTGATCAAGACATTGTCAAACAGGGTTCCAGATTTCACCTGTAAAAGTTATGCATAGAGTGTTAGTGTTAACCTGTGCATGGGAACAACAATAAAATGCACAAAGGTAACCCAGTTTAAAAGAATCTACCTGCCATAACTCAATTCCCACATACTTCAAACTAGGGAAAACATAGAGATCTGGGTCGTCCTTGAAACCTGAAATGATATTTTGTGTTTACAAATAAAATTAGCATCATACCAAAAAAAACTAATACAGTGTACCATATGAGTAAGGCACTGCCATCGCATATGAGACCATATAAGTAACAGCATTTAGTACAGGCATGATAGAAATGACTTCAATAGCATGAAAAACTACATGCACCATCAAAATGAAACATACAATATCAAGGGGGGGGGGGGGGGGGNGGGGGAGGGAAATTTTTTACCTGTTCAGGCAGTAGATGTGATTTCAATTTCGCTTTCATCTCAATGTTAAATATTTGTAGGTGATCCTGAGTTGTCCCTTGGGCTTGTGCTATAAAAAAAGTAGTAAGTTAGCCTAAGAATCTAAAAAGTAACAATAAAAAAATATATTTTGTAGGAGTGGAATTCCAATACCCAAGCTTGAAAGGTTCTCATCCTATACCCATCCTCAGCCTCCCCGGCCATGTTCTCATCTTTCTTCCAATCAGATTTAACCCACTTGTTCTCCCATCCATCTTTAGTATTTAGAACCAAAAATAACGATAAGTAATTAAAACAAGCTAACAGGTCATGTTACAACATTTATGGTCATGAGAGCCTAATTCATGTTCAGTCTTTTATTTAGAAAGAAACCAACATTTTAAGCATTGCATTGTCATACACACATGCAGCAAAGGATTCAAAGAGCTCAGTAAGTAATTATAGAGGGCCACAATAAGAGTACATACCTGCGAAAGGATGATTGGACCAAAGACTGATGCAAATAGATTTTCACTCTTCATCATCTGAACAATTTTCTGGGTGAACCCTTGCATTGCCATCTTCAAAGCCAAGAAGGAGGATTAATTTTATAACCAAACCCACATCTGTTTCCTCAAATATACCAAATTACTTTATTTATTTATTTCCCCCCTTTGGGAAGGTTTTACAGTATAAGATTTAATTAAGCAGATTCAGGTTGAAGAAAATTAAAATAATTACCTTGAAAGGTCCATTATCTGTTCTGAAGCTGATACCAGGAACATACTTCAACCAAACAGGCAATCCTCTGTAGCAGAAAAAAGAAATGGAAGTCACATCAAGCACACAAAAGCTAATTAAGATAGAAAGTCATATATAGAAAATGAACGAAGGCAATGAAACCAAACAAAAACAACAGCAATAGGAGTAATGATTTGAAAAAGAAGAAGCAAGTATTAGGTACCCAAAATTCCACTCTGCACAGACATAAGGTCCAATGCGAAGATGAGCATAGAGTCCTACTGTATGCACCGTCTTTATGAATCGTACCAGATCATACCTCCCCTCAAAATTATACTAAAACCATGTTATGAAAAATAAAATAAAAACATAAACAGATTTCAAGGAAACAAGATTAGCTTAAATTGTATTAACTGATATAAAATTGAAGCTACCTAAACCCTAAACAGAAGTAAGAAAAAAAAAATTGGAGAACCAGAATATTACAGTTCTAGGAGAAGGTTCATGATCATTCCAAACGACATAGGTATATATAACATCTTTGCATCCATCTTTGGCTTTTTGTATAAGATCATCCCACATCTACAACAAAACCCATTTCACAAAAACACCAAAACCACAGTCTAAAGCCTAGCATGAACAATATAATCTGTTTGGTTTACTTTTCCTCTTCCTCAATCCAGTATGACAAAGCATAGCATGAACAAGTAAATGATACTTTCCATACCACAATTTTATGGTGGGATTGCACTTTACATTAAAAATGTATAGAAATCACATGTTCTAATTCCCATTCAGTAAAATTGATATTAGTACAAAAACAGAGTTGGCGTCAGAAATCAAAATAAAATATAAACAATATGATCAAACAAAAGTAATAAACAAAAACACACACACAAACACAATGAACAAAATGGCAAAGAATCAATACGGCTATATACAACAATAAAGCATCAAAATTCAAAATACAATTTTCTAAACCCTAAAATGATCATGGAAATTTTGGCTACTTCAATAAACCTTCAGCCATACTGGAATGGTGTCTCATTGGGTATTATATAATAGACAAAAATCTAACAATTCCTTAACGAACCCAAGTTTACCATGCACAAAAAAAGTCTACCTGTACTTATGCTTGCATTTAGCAGGCATATCAAAAAAGCTAGAAGAACAACATTATGAAAAACATTGTAATTTACAATCACAAAAGAGTCAAATGGAGATGGTCTAGATATTATTCTTCCCTTTTTTGGATGGTCCACCCCTTGTTTTTTTGACGTACGTGTGCAAGACATTGGTTGCAATGTGGTCATGATGTTTTGCAGCCGCATGCATTATGTCGTAATAATTCTGATTATTACTTTCACTCACTAGCTCCAATGCAATATTCCACCTTTCCGCAGCCGAATCAAACTAAACAACAACAGAAAGTCAATGGAATAAAGTAAATCAATCTCAAATTAAGTAAGGACAATAAATAGCTTACATGTTCATTTGGATCGTTAATCAAGGAAGACTCTTCCATAAACTTCAGGACATATACTCCACAATCATGCCCGTTATCTTGTTTCCGAATACATGTTGCTGTCCGCAGCTGCAAACTTCCAAAAAAACATTTTTGCTGGAAAAGTTTACTGCATTCATTCATCAAGACTATGTCTAAAGCCTCCAACTGTCATTCAAATCCAAAAATGGCATCTAATTAGAAGTCTTTCTCATTAAATAGGTTTGAAGAGAGAAAATGATAATTAAATGCAAAGACAAACCCTAAACATAAATAGAAAAATGATTTCACATATATATTTAGGTCATTCTTTTGAATCCTACACCCAAAAATGGCATAAAAAACAGCATATTGAAAATGTCAAAATTCTGTAATGAATGGAAATAGATAGGTTATGTTGCAGAGATGATATTATTGTCATATATTTATCCTATATACCCCCAATATATGTAAACTATATGTGACTCAAAAACAAGTTTTAAATATAGTGTAATTATAATACAAGAGAACTAAATCACCAGCCAGCACGCGGAAATAAGGTAGCTAGTTTTTGACTCGTACAGATTCAAGGAAAAAAATTGAAGTTAATACTTGTAACTAGAGTTAACTATAAGATCAACAAGTAGACCTTTGGCTATGATATGATAAAAGAGAGCTGAAGATAAATCTAAAAATTAGTAAACAAAAAACACCAATTTATATCATACAGAGGCAAAGAAGGATAAACCAGCAGTCATAAGTGTTCAGAATTTATATTACATCCCTTATCAGTGATTACACATAAGAATAACACAATAAAAGAAAGAAAAAAAGAAATATGACAACACTGTCAACATTTATGTATGAAAAGGAGGAAAATGCAGATGCATCGGACCACAAGTATGAGAAAACTAGTTAAAGATATTTAATACTATCATGCATAATCAATGGGAAAATTTATTAAAGTAATTAAAAAAAACACTCGCAAAGTATGTGGTTCTAATAGCAGAACAATAACCTAATGAGGTTATGGATATCTTTTAAATCATTATTTATTATCATGAATGAATTAGATGGTTTAACTTACGATAGTCTCTGCACATCTTGCACGAGCTACTTTTGTCATGGGACTTGGGAAAGAATCCCAAATCTCAGCAGCTTTATCTTTCACCAACACGATCAATAAAAACCAATGACCAACCGTGTCATGGATGGGGAGGAATATCTGAATATCATAATGACCAAAGTTAGTCAATTTATATGCTGTCAATCATAGTATAGTAGTTGTATAATAATAAAAAAACAACCTCAAAGTACTGACATACCTTTTCACAATGCGTCACCGGCCCCATGAAACGTTTTTTCATGTTCCATTTTTTTGCAAAATTAGCAACAGTCAGTTTACTACTTAGTGCCTCTTCCTAACAGTGTGAAAGATATGGTTTCAGCTTTAACATAAGACATTTAATGTGAAAATATCAAAATGATAATTAATTAAGATAAGCATTACATACTTGAAAATGGGGTGGTAAATACCACTTCCGAGGCTTGTCTCCATTTTTCTTTTTTTCAATGTAAGTCATGCGTTCCACAAATGCGCAAATGACCTTCATAAACCATAAAATAATTGACTCAACAATATTGTTAACTTAATATTGAACATACAAAAGATTATGATTAAAAAGTTCATTCGATAACAATTAACTTACTTCCCTTGCAATCCATTTTTGCGGAGACAACGACAACAAATCCCAACGAGTATAATGCATCATCTCGGTCTTAATGAGCATCTCACTAGTAAAATGACAAAAACAACAAATAAACAACAATAATTACAATTTAATATAAATAGAATACACATATCATAATAGACAAAATGCATTACAAATTAAACATACCCTTTATCAAGATCAGGATCAAACATATACTGCAATAGTTTAAAATCTCCATCGGGCAAGTCTTTTGGAATTTGAAACGGACAGACACGATCACGATTCATAGTAGTCCAAGGTGACCGTGCATATCGGGTCTGTCTCCTTTGCATTTCTGTTCGCAACAAAATTGGACTACGTCTGCCCATAGTTCTTTTCTTCTCTCCCTACACAGGAAATAGATAACAAAGTTACATATTATATAGCAAACTTTAAAGTAAACACATACAAATAAAATGTCATACAACCTCCGTGGGTACAATGGCATGGACCAATGCATCAAGTTTGTCCCCGAAAGCAGTATCAGCAAATGAAGAGGAATCATTTATTATGACATCATCGACAACATTTTTCTTGGGTGCTTCATCTTCGGTTGAAACAAACAAGGTCATGGGCTATGTCATAACGGGTATGGCATCGTCATTACTTTGATTTGGTTCTTTGTTGGCAGCTCTTTGTGCACTTGGTGGTGTGATGTTGACGTCATTAGCTGCTGGTCTTGATGACACAGCATCAAGCACTTTCGCAAGCTGATCAGTCACCTGCACCTGGTAAGTTGCAAAGTCCGCTTTAAGACCTGCAACATCTTGTTTCAACTGCTGAATTTCAGTTTTCAGCCCATCAACATCTCTCTTTTCTGCATATATTGTTGCATCTGGACGCTGAATTTTCTGTTGCTTCAAATCTGGTTTCAAACTGCAGTTCCCTTGTTGTAACCTACAAAAATGTTACTCACAATATATATCAACATTTAATGACAAACACATTAAAAAAAATAGTAAATTATATACCTTCTCCGATCCAAGACCACCAAATTTTTTTAACTGCAATCTGAATTTTTTCTGGGCTTTGCCTCCCCATGCCTGAATGGGAGCCAGTGCTCTGTCAACAATCGGTTTGTCCAGCCACACAACATCAAAGTAAAATAGCTGCAGCACATAAAATGCACAAATTTGTTATGCATAAAATCATGGATTATATAAGAGAAGACTGCCATTCACGTTGTGTAATAAATGAAATACAATTAATGAGTAAAAATATACCTGCAAGATCAGTACACAGCCACTAATGTATGACATATTGTCAGCCTTGTACCGGCTGACACCCTCAACCATGTTGTTGAATGTCCAAGTGGCCCAATTTTTTTTCACAATACCATCAACATTCAGCAAAACATGAAGATAAGTAAATGGTACAAACACACTAGAATTGGGATTAAGAATCGTTCACATCAGAAACAATGTGAAAACCATTCTAAAATCATCATTTACAATACTTGAACTATCAAACAAAATATTTGCTAGGTCAGAAATACGGATGCCTGGAATAGCTGAACTAAACTTATTTTTCAGCTCCTCTATGGCCTCCATTGGACCACTAATATCTACTGGACATCCACCATCTTTAAACCCAATCAATCTCTCAACGTCCTTCGAACCTAGTGTGTACCTCCTACCATGCAATTCTATGGTAGCGGTGCTAGGATCAAACTTATCTACTAGCCATGCTATCAATTTTCTATCTATACCACTAGTCTTACCACATATCAAATAACCAAACCCAAGACCCTGAATACACTTCTTCTTATCATCGGTAAACAACTCAACTAAACCCCACAAACATTCAGGGGAACATCTTGTATTTAAACTCCCAATCTTTGTTGGGGCAATCTGTTGTGCACCTTCACTAGATGAAGCGAGGGAGACCTTAGCTGGAGGAGGAGAGACTAGTTGAGTAGGCGCAGCAAATTTTGCTTTCTCACCAGCGGACAGCTTTTTCCAATTATCTCCTATACGCTTCATGACCTGAAATAATTGATAATGATAATTAGATTTGTTGCCCTTCATAGCATGTACCTCAACCAAGTAAAAGTACGAAAAAATTTACCTTTTTATCAATTTTGACAGCTTTTTGCTTAAGTAGTCCTACCTCCCTATTACTGCGAAAATTTTAAATTTCAGACTTTTGTTAACTAATTCAGATTACATATTTCAATTTACATGGAGAAATTTATCAAAAACATATAGTTAGAGTCAAACTCACTAATAGTTTAGCCATGGCCTTGAATATGGATTTGCAACAACACTGTCATCATTTGTAGCGTTCTTTCTCCCTCTCTTTCTTTTCAAACCAGCATCACCAACTGCTGGCTTTTTACCTTTATCATTGTGCTTTAAATTATCATCCATTGCACCTACAAGATTTATGTCAAGTAACAGTATATATGAACATATTTTGTGTATGCTAATTTAAAGTTTGATGGAAACCAAAAGAACTTATAACAAAGAACAATAAAGCAGCAGCTTGGACCTCAGTAAATCAAGGCCAATTATATATTATTATGGACAGAATACAATGTCCATATAAACTTTGGGGAAATTTACAGAAATAACAAATATTTGGTTCACAATACAGACTTTTACAATGAAAGTTTAGGAATTTCATAACAAAACAATAATGCAAGATGCATCATTTAAAGTAATAAGTTTCACAAAATTGGGTACGAATAAAAATTTATTATGCATAATGTAAATCTGGCAGTAACAATTTCAATTTTAGTAAACATAATACAAAATAAATAATACAGTTTTAGCTCATGCAATAAAAACTCAGTAGTCATCTTTCTACTTAATGAGGCATGTTTCACTTTCTTTAAGTTAGACATGCCAAAACGTTTAATTTAAAAAATAGATATACTAAAAATTAAAATTATTACCATACCACATTCTATTGCCTTGCATTAGTTGCATTAAAATAAACTATTGCACTGGTCAATGCAAGATTAAACCTATGCAAACATGTGTATGCATAATCATATGTATTAAATAGTCAACCATGTGTTCTGTCATCCAAAACAGTGAACATGGAATTTATTACTTGCTGAGATGCATAATTGACCTCCATATTCTTTTTAATCTAAAGTAATGGAAATTGAAAAACATAACAATAATAAAGGTATTTGAATATGGTATTGCATTTATCAATTCTAATGTCATCACTTGAAAACTATCATCCTTCAATATGTTATTTTTTAGGCAGAGAATTGGGCTGTCTAAATCCTCTCTAATATGTAAGCAAACAAAATTATGACAACCAATTTGAAGAAAAAAATAAAATTTTGATCTTAAATATCAAAGTGTTACAACAAGGTAATTTGTATGCTTGTTTGCTCCTCTAAATAATTACAAACAAAGAAAACCACATTAGAGAACCTAAAAAACCACCAGATAGATAAAGTAGTAACTAGACACAGAAAATATTTCTAAAATTCGAATCTATAACCAGCATCATCAGTGAATACAACAAAACTGATAACATAAACAATTCTTTTGTTTTTAAAAACATAACAGTTTGGTTATGGAAGCAAACACATAAACTCCCAAGACAACACCAAAACAAAAACAAAAACAAAAATAAAACATGAAAAAAAAAATTCACAGCAATAAAGGGGAAGTGTGATGAGAAAAGCCATACCGCTAACGGCAATCCCAGAAGAAGCAACAACAACTTGGTACGCAGGGCTCGGGGAAGGGGGTGGGTGAGGGGAAGGGGCCTGGGTGCGCTGGTTGTGCAGTTCAGGGGCTCAGGGGCTCGGCGTATGGTTTATGGGTGCGAAGCTCGCCGAACTCGGAGAAAGGGGCTGGGTATGCAGCTCAGGGGCTGGGTGCGCAGCTCAGGGGCTGGGGGAAGGGGCTGCGTGCGGGCTAAGGGGCTCGGGGAAAGGGCTGGGTGCGATGGGGGGAGGGTCTGAATATTTGTTTTTCACTATTAAACATTAAACAGTTTTAATTGTTAAATTGTTATTTAAAAAAAAAAACAAAAACCTAACCAATTTAACTGGTAGTATTTACCGGTTGTATGTGATACAACCATAAAAGAGTTGTATTGTAGGAAATCCCCCATTTATTATGCGATATATGCTTATAAATATCTCCCTAAAAAAATGGATTTTAGTGTCGAAGCAAGTTGTTACTGAAAGGGCCATATTTGTCACTATGTGTCAGTGACAACAAATTGGTTGTCACAACACTAAAGGTCAAACGCTCACATGTTTTGTTACAGCCAATTTTAAAAATTGTTCCTTTAGTGACAGCGATTAGATTGTGACTATGTTAGTTACATCAATTTTTTGTAACTGCTGGGGACGGTTAAAACAATGACAACTATCAGCGCTTACTTACAATTTTATTGCTGTCACTAAATTGTTTTGTGGAAAGCAAATGCATTGTCACTGATATAGTATTTATTTGACACATATAGTGTCAATTACAACGTTGGTTGTCACTAAAGTATTCAGTGACAATTGCCTACTGTGTCACAATTCCTAATTTAAAAGGTTCTTTGTTGTCATTAGAGCACCCATGTTATTGTAAACTAATACTCACACTTTGATGCTCAGCAAAAAAGGCATT
Organism: Ochetophila trinervis; assembly: GCA_003254975.1. NCBI lineage: Eukaryota > Viridiplantae > Streptophyta > Magnoliopsida > Rosales > Rhamnaceae > Ochetophila > Ochetophila trinervis. Next base: position 24,793 of record QANX01005616.1, read on the forward strand.
TTCATTTTACACATCAAGTAAATTACATTTGTTCATAAAGCATTAAGCGATACAAAAGAATATACTTTGTGAAATGTTATATTAAACAAATTAATCCAGATTTGCATCATTGCATATAATATGGTTTTGATTCCTAAAACTAGTACCAAATTATACAAAAAACTGGCCAATTGAACCTTTAAATCAAAGATAGAAAGCTCACACAATCTTCAATGTTAGCAGAGGTGCATTTGAACCAAGCACATTATATACTTTAACTTGTTCACAGATGACAAACCACAAAAATCATAATTAAATTTGTAAAGTGAACTACTTAGAACCAGTAACTATAACATATGTTACTCCAATACTTAATGGTGAAGGAGACAACGGTTAGAAAGTTCACTAGCAAGTCAACCAAACATTTAAAATTAAAAATTCATCATCTGTGAGAACATTCAAGAAAGCAAAAGCATACCAAAGTAGACTTTTTAACCAAAATTAAAGATTAAAATAACACCTCATTTTTCATGATGTACAAATATTGATTAAAGACAAACCTTAAGTTGTTCTTTCTTTTTCAAAGAAAGCATAATAGCAGGGAGTGAGAAATCAAGAAATTTGGTAAACTTCAAACCTTCAGCTTTTACAGTTGTAGACAGCTTCAGCTTTTTTAATTTCCCGTATTCCTCTGATAGTGTGCTGCATCTTCAAAATCTTGTGAAGTTTCGTATTTTCTTGTTAACTACCTTGAAGTAGTTGAGGCCGAGAGGGATGTGTGAGCCAAACTAGAATAAACTAGATAGATAAATATATAAATATATAGATAGATATATATTACCTTTTGTAGATCCCACGTACCTTGAAGAAAAAAGCTGGTAGAGAAAACAAAAAGTTTTCCCACATTAAATACAACCTATTAATTCAGAAAACTCTTGCTTACCTAAGCATATGCAAAAGCTTCGTCTGTATATAATTATATTGCCTTAATAAATTTGAATAGTCAATAGCAATGTAACATCTTTTCAATACCGTTTCTGCATCTTTTTTTCAACAAATGAGGAACAAAGGTAACCATTTAACTCTCTATAAACAAACACCATTAAAGTTATGTTTATCATCTACCAACTAAAATCAAAAGAGAACATTATATGCAATAAACTCCATTTCATCAATTACACCGAAGACTAGAAATATATCAATTCGCCAATTTTTCCGTTGTTCAACTTTGTAATCCACATTGCCATGATATCCTGCAATGTTCTCCCCCTCAGTCTAATACACTTTTTTGTTACCTAGAGAACCAAAAAAAGATGTGATTCATGTAAATAGTGCCTTAATAATCCTTTGTGTGTCTATAATAATATTACCTTAATAAATTTGGATATGTCAGCTAATTTAAAACTAAAATTAATTCAATTTATGATAATTAAATTAATTAAAATATGAGAAACGAGAGAGAGGAATTGAGGGTATTTATATTTTTATTTGCCAATTAAAAAAAAATACTTTTTGAATAGATTGCTAACTACATAGAAAATTTCTATCATTTCTCTAACCTAAAAATATATTAGTAATTGCATCAAACTTAAGAGAAAGTACTTAAAAAAATTGTAACTAAAGCTCCATGTTTTTTTTTTTTTTTACGTAACTTTAGTATTTAGATCCTCTCCTGATGTTTCATCTAAGCTTTCATCCATTTCATCACAATGATCAATTGTATGGTTGAGATTAATTGATTCCTATTTTTCCTTTTCACTTACTTCCAAATATGTTTATATTAGACATCTAAAATTACTTTGCAATGAATTAAGCCAGCATCTACAAGCAATTAGTGGTGAATATTGTGACATATGTTAATTATGCATTTTGAATCAAGTATTAACTAAAGTGGCTATCATTAATGTATTTATGAAAAATGCAAAAATTTAAAAACTTTTCAAAAATTAATAAATGCGTTCAAACGTCAACCATAATATAAATTATTGCATCTAAACAAAAATAAAGGTAGTAAATATTTAGTAAATCTCATTAATTGATGAAACGTAAAAACCAAAATCTTTAAATAAAATAATAACCCCATTGAAATACTTATTTAGGAAATACAAAACAAGTTTATTCATTTAATTAGTTGTGGTCGTGCAGCCCAGATTCTTTTTAAGATCCACAAGCCACCGCCAAGCTTGTTCTTATCGTTATCTAAAAGATTCAACATAAAAAGAGTGAATTTACAAGTAAAATTTATATTTTTTAAACAATAAAGTGTATACAAGCATATGCCAAAATACATATAAGTGAAGAACATAAGTAATAAGCATACGAAAACTACAACGTAAACAAAGTCTCATATTCAAAAATACGTTTAAGTCAATCAATTAGCATGTATCATATGATGCAATTCACTTACTTAACATAGAACACTGGAGACATAAAGTTGATTTTTTTATAAACAGGTGTGAAACACCTTCTTATTATAACTTAACGCGCGATTTTTTTTATATTTGGATGCAAAGCATCATAACCATTTTTAACCAACTTAGATACAAGTTACGGAACCTCGTGTCTTGTGCTCAATGCCCTTATTATTCGCATAATGTTCATATACAATGCATACTAGAGGCTACTTCAATGACAAGGATGTCAATAGACATAAATTCCATATAAACTATAATGTCAATATGCATGTATTCCATAAATGAAGCTAAATCCATAATCAACTCACATAGCAAAATCTCACAAATTCTTAACATAACTTTCAAGATCTTCAACATACTTACTAGGCAGAAAACATATCAAATTTTAGATTAAGAAGAACTCAAAGTCATTCTTAACTCTCTTTTTCAATTCAAGCGATAAAATCTGAAACTCATAGTTCAGTAGTGAGCATGCATTAGTCAATTAACAATTCTAGACAAGATACAAACTACCCAGTGTTGAAACTTTTATGCAATATAGCAGAAAGAAATAGCAACCCATGTACAAAATTTCATAATTTTTGGTGCTTGAAAGGCCCTATAGCATAAATACCAAAAACCGAGTTGCAATTCACGTGACAAAAATTCCAGCAGGGTACAAAAAATAAACCATAGCCAGGGTAAAGTCCAACTCCTCGGAGCAAAGAACTTGACCAAGAGAAAAAAGCGAATGGAAATTTTTTCCTTTTCCCTACAAAGAATGCATAAATGATATCCTTTGTGAATTCTAGCCCAAACTTACCCTTTTTTAGTAAACATTCCAAAGCTAGTAGCCAAAGAAAGAGCTTTAGTCCTTCATGGAGCTTTGACTGCCAAGTCTCCTTCCAAACCTCCTAAGACCCCTCATCCACTAGCAAGTTATAAGCATCTCTAACTAAGGAAACACCATCTTTTGAAGAATTCCACAAAATTTTATCCAGAAAAGCAAAGGAAATAAGCTCTAATTTGCATATAGCCTCCACAATAGCATAATCAAATAGTGACTTAAGAGCCTCCTCATCCTAGCTAAGATAAAAGTAATTAATAAAATTCGCAGCCACCACCTGAGCATCTGCCTTTAGTTTTGAGATTTTTCCTTCCACCCATGACATCTAAAAGGTCATTCCAAGGTTTATATTCTACCCATCTCCAATTTTGTAGCATGGGCTCTTGAAAATAAGATTCATATGCTTAAGATTCCTTTCTAAACCATAGAATCGCCTACCTTAGGGCACAATAAAAGGAAGACATTCCTTTAAGGTACCCTGCACGAAGCAATCTTACCCACAAAGTATCGTTGCAAACAACCAACTTCCACCTAAGCTTGGAAACGAGAGACTTGTTTATATCTTTGAATTTCTTAAAACCAAGTCCCCTTTTCATCTTTGGAGTACAAATAGTGTTTCACAACTTCCAAGCTAACCCTCTACCAGAATTGGTGCCACCTCACCCTTTTAACTAACCCATCAAGAGAGCCGCCTAAACTTTTGGGAATCTTAAAAGTAGACAAAGTGTACAAAGGTAAAGTCTGAACAACTGACCAATTTAAAGCCGCCTTGCCCTCTTTTGATATTAACTATAACTTCTATCCTTCAAGATGGCTTTGGACCTTCTCCCTAAGCCTCCCATACTCCTTTGATTTATTCCTTTTGAAAACTAGGTTATTTTCAAAGATAGCGAACACCTTCCTTTAAGTCTTTGAGCCCAAAAAGAAATTTGATTCATTATGTGTTCTAGGGTCAGTATTCTTTGAAAAATGCATATGAGACTTATCTCTATTAACCATATGCCTCGACCACAAACAAAATTGATCAACAACATGAGGAAAAGCTTTGGTATTAAAAGTATTTGCTAGACAAGTTAATAGCAAATCGTCTGCATATAAAATGTGAGAAATAGAGGAAGCTTGATTGCTTATATGAATTCCTTAATTACCCTGCTCCCTTTCAACCAATCCTCCAGAAAACTTCAGCATATAGGATGAAAAGGGAAGGGGACAAAGGGTTCCCTTACCTTATTACTCTATCAGGATCAAACGACCCAACCTGGCTTTCGTTGATCAGAAGGGTATAATTGACTATGCTCAAGCAAATAAAGATAAAACCTTTTAACCTTCTTCGCAAATCGTCATAATTCAATTGCCTTCATCACAAATGACCATTCTAAACGGTCATAAACTTTCTGAATATTGATTTCAATAACTATCATCCCATTTTTTTCCTTCATGTTTTCTAACTTTGTGCACAATCTCTTGAGCTATGACTATGTTTTTTGCAATCCATTTTCCTACGATAAAAGCTCCATAATGTGGGAAAATGACAGTACCTAATAGCCTCCTCATCCGATTCACCAGAAGCTTAGAGATAATCTTGTATTAGAAATTACACAAACTTATGAGGCAAAAGATTGAGAAATTAACCAGTTTTTTGACCTTCAAGTTAAGAACAATACATGTTTTGTTATGGCTGGAAAAATTGCTCGCACCCTTAAGTTCTGATCACTTGCTCATTCACAACTTCCCAATATTCTCTATAGAAAACACTTAGAAAACTATACGGTCCAAGGGCCTTGAGGAGATGCATCTCCCAAATACAATCTTTAATTTCTCCCATTGTAAAGATCCTCAAAATCTCCAGATTTTTTGTTTCAGAAATTATAGGGAAAAAAATCCTATGGACCTTGGACCACTCAATTTTACAAAAGCCCTTTATTAAATTTTTGACATGTGGCTGACATTCTCACATTCGTGAAATACATTCCAACGGAGTGATGAAAAGAGAGATTTTAAAAGCTAGGAGAAATAATTTTTTGGACAAATACAAAAAAAATTGCTAAATCCAGTGGGACCCATTAACTCATGGGTCTTGCTTTTTATTTTTTTCTCTTTAAGCTTTATTTTTTCGTTCAAAATATCTCTTTTTATTTTTATTTTTTGAGGGAAACACAATAACTTTTTTTTATAAATATTATAAAAAAAAGAAGAGAAAAAAAATTAAAAAGAAAGAAAGTCAAACCTATAGGTTAATAGGTCCCACTGGATTTAACACTTTCTTTTTGTATTTCTCCAGAAATTTCTCTCTCCTAGCATCTAAAAGCTTTCTCTCTGTCACTCTGTTAGAATGTATTTCATGGTAACTTATTAGGAAATTTTGAGAATATTGCCAGCCACATGTCAAAAATCTAATTGAGGGCTTTTAGAGAAGTAGGTGGTCCGAGATCCATAGGATTTTTCTCCATATTACAGCACTATCCAAATTTTTGATGGACTCTGAAATCACATGACTATGAATTATAGAGTTTTCAAAAATTTCCAAGAAAATAATCATTAATCCGGTGGGAATCCTTAATCCATAAAATGCCATCAAAGGTAGCTCCCACAAAATTGCACCTTCTTCTCATAGTTACACCTGTGTGAAAAAATGAGTGTTTCGGTCACTTTGACAAACCCAGATGATGCAGCAAACGATGTCGTCCTTTCTGTTTCTTTTAGATATTTTAAATTGTAGCCATTGTAAGTTTGGTTATGCGTGTTTGTTTTCAATTTTGTCTGTTAGTGTGACGTGTCAAAGCAAATCATTGTCTAGAAAGATTTGCTGGTTTAACTACTCTCGGCAAGAAGAGAGATGGCAGTTTTTGATATTATTTTGTAATTGATTTTATCTGAGTTTTCAATAGAGAAGGCAACCATGGTTTATCAAAGAACCTTCCTTTGAGTTCCATTGGCTTTGGTCGTTTGTCCTTCGTCAGATTTGGTATCAGAGCTCGGCCTTATTCGTGATCTGAAATGATAAATTCATGCGACGTAAACAACCCCACTGCTGGGGAAGATCATACAACCAGAGCACTTTGGACAGCCATTCGCAGAGTTGAACAGAAATTTGACGATCTAGCACTTGAAGTTTGTCAATCTCTTTCTACTTTAATGAATGGGATATCGATTTCGTCCATAACGATGCATGCTCGAGATCGGGAAACTCATCGTGAACAACTGATGACGGTGAAAAACCAGTTCTATCCACCTTGACAAGGTCCTTCTGTGAGATCTGGTCCTTTTGATCACAAGCAAGATCTCCAACCTCCACAGCAAACTCCGCAACATTCTCCAGCTCTCGACTCTGATTCTGAAGACGATTTAGAAGCTTATTTCCAACCATAACCACGTTTTACCAATCAGGTTCAATACAAAGGACCACGAAATGGCTTTGACTCTAGGTATCATCATTCAACTGAATCTTCAGATTACGGAATTAAGATTGATATTCTTTGTTTTGATGGATATATGCATATCGAGAATTTTCTGGATTGGTTACAAACTGTGGAGAACTTCTTTGAATGTATGCAAATCCCTGAGGCTAAACGAGTAAGATTAGTAGCATACAAATTGAAAGGGGGGGTGCATTTTCCTGGTGGGAACAACTACAGTTTAACCGAAGGAAAGAGAGAAAAAACATGGTGAGGAATTGACCAAAGATGAGGCAGATGTTACGCAATCTCTTCCTACCTGCTTATTATGATCAAATTCTATACCAACAATATCATCAATGTCAGCAAAAGGGAAGACCCGTGGGAGATTATGTTGAAGAGTTTTATTGGTTGAGTGCTCGAAATAATTTGAATGAGAGTGAACGGCAGCAAGTAGCACGTTGTAGCAAGACTCAACATGCCTTTACAAGATCGGTTGGAATTAAGCCCAATATGGACTTTGACTGATGCAGTAAATCTGGCTTACAAAGTCGAAACTCAATTGTCCAGAACTAGTTCTCCCAAACAACCCCGATAGAAAAATACATTTGAATACAATACCAACAAACCACCTTCACTTCCTTCACCCTCGGCGCCTACACCAACTGACCAATCCCCTGCCCACAATCCAACTTTCAAACCCCCAGACCGCTCCACAAAACCACCACAAAGACCATTTCAAAATCCTTCCCGCAACAGCAACCCTTATAAAAAACCTTACCCATTCTGGTGTTTCAAATGTAACCAACAAGGTCACCGATCGAGCAATTTTCCCTCTCAGTAAACAAGTCCATTTAATGGACAACTTGGATGGTTCAATGGAAAATAGTGAAGAAAATGGGGATGACCAAGAAAAAGACATTGAAATAGTAGATGGAGATGAAGGGGAGCCAATAACTTGTGTTATACAGAAGATTTTGCTATCCCTAAAATAGCCTAGTACTACACAGAGGAATGCAATCTTTCGCACCAAAGGAACTATCAACAAAAAAGTTTATGGGATAATTGTTGATAGTGGTAGTTGTGAAAACATTGTTTCAAAAGCTCTCGTGAAATCTTTACAACTCCCAACTATGAAGAATCCACAACCTTATCGTATTGGCTAGATAAAAAAAGGAGCTAAAGTTACTGTGACAGAGACATGTAAAGTATTGTTCTCCATTGGTAAACACTATCTAGATGAGGTTGAGTGTGGCGTTGTGGACATGGAAGCGTGCCATATATTGCTTGGTAGACCTTGGAAATTTGACCGACAAGTCACTTTTAACGGGCAAGAGAATACTTACTCCTTCTCCTGGAAAGGTAAAAAGGTTGTAGTGCTTCCTTTTTTGTTAACTGATGCAATGCCTTCCAGTAGTAGACTTGGTACCCAAACCTTGCTCAACATCTCTAGATCTAAATTTCAATATGAGGTTACCAATGCCCCTTGTGTTTATGCCCTGTCCATATTAAAACCCGTGACTCACCAGACTCTTCTGACCCCAGAAATACAGAAACTCTTGAAAGAATATGTTGACCTCTGCCCACATGAACTTCCAGCTGAGTTACCACTAAACTGTGCCATACAGCACAACATTGATCTACTACCCAGAGCCAAACTTCCAAATCTGCCTCACTACCGACTGAGTCCCAAGGAATAGGAAATCCTATAGCAGCAAGTTGATGATTTGTTGTCAAAGAAATTAATTTGAGAAAGCTTGAGTCCTTGCGCTTGCCCTGCTTTGATAGTTCCCAAGAAGAATGGCGAGTGGAGTATGTGTGTTGACAGTCGCGCTATAAACAAAATAACAGTGAAATATCGGTTTCCTATCCCGACACTCGACGACATGCTTGATAAATTAGCAAGCGCCTTTGTCTTTTCTCAATTGGATTTGCGAAGTGGGTATCATCAAATCCGAATCCGAGCCGGAGATGAATGGAAGACGGCCTTCAAAACCAAGGAGGGGTTGTATGAATGGAGGGTAATGTCGTTTGGCTTTACAATGCCCTGAGTACCTTCATGCGTCTCATGCATCAAGTCCTCAAGTCTTTCAGCAATCAATTTGTTGTCGTTTATTTCAACGATATTCTCATTACAGCAAAGGCACTGCAGATCGCATTCACCATTTAAGGCATGTCCTACAAGCACTTCGCTCTAATAAACTTTATTTGAATCTTAAGAAGTGTGAATTTTTCTCATCCTCTGTACTCTTTCTGGGATTTGTGATAAGCAAGGATGGAATTCAGACGGATGATGCAAAAGTGAAAGCCATTCCTGACTGGCCAGCACCCAAAACAGTTCATGAACTACACAGCTTTCATGGTTTGGCCACATTTTATAGGAGATTTGTTCCTCAATTCAGTACCTTGGCTGCTCCTCTCACCAAATGTCTCAAACGAGATCAATTTCATTAGGGCAATCTCAGATCCAAAGCTTCCAAGTGATTAAGAAGAAACTCACCGAAGCCCCTGTCTTAGCACTACCAAACTTTGACAAATTTTTTGAAGTTGAGACAATGCTTCCATGTTAGGCATCGGTGTTGTCTTACGACAAGAAGGCCAACCAGTTGAGTATTATAGTGAGAAGTTTTGTGAAGCATGTCGAAAATGGTCTACTTATGAGCAAGAGTTGTATGCTGTGGTCTGTGCTCTACACCATTGGGAACATTACTTAACTGAACGGGAATTTATCTTACGTAGCAACCACCAGGCACTACAATTCATCAAATCTCAAAAGAATATAAGTCGCATGCATGCTCGATGGATCATATTTCTTGATCGTTTTAATTATGTCTTTGTACATAAAAGCATATAGCAAAACAAAGTCGTTGATGCACTCAGTCGACAGAGTACTCTCCTAACAACTCTCAGCAGTGAATTAGTAGGCTTTGAGGCTTTCAAAGACCAATACCACAATGACACCGACTTTCCTTCTATATGGACATCATGTTCGAATAAAGAAAGAACATGAGACTTCCATATTTTTCAGGACTATCTCTTTATAGGACAGCAACTTTGTGTACCACGGTGTTCTTTTCGAACTCATACCATTCAAGAGTTGCATGCAGGGGGTTTAGCTGCTCACATTGGGCATGAAAAAACCATTTCCTTGCTCGAGGACCATTTCTATTGGCCACAGTTAAAACGTAATGTTGCTAAGTTCGTCGAGAGATGCGGCGTGTGTCAACGAGCTAAAGGTTGCACACAAAACACCGGTTTATACTCCCCTTTACCAGTGCCAGCCAATACCACGATGTCCTCTTCGAACTCATCTCATTCAAGAGTTGCATGCAAGGGGTTTAGCTGCTCACACTGAGCATGACAAAACCATTTCCTTGCTCGAGGACCGTTTCTATTGGTCACAATTAAAACGTAATGTTGTTAAGTTCGTCGAGAGATGCGGCGTGTGTCAATGAGCTAAAGGTTGCACACAAAACACTAGTTTATACCCCTTTACTGGTGCCAGCCAATATTTGGGAAGACATCTCTATGGACTTTGTTTTGGGATTACCTATGACACAACGGTGTGTCGACTTAGTTTTTGTAGTTGTTGATCGATTCTCCAATATGGGACACTTCATTCTCTGTAAAAGGACAAATGATGCTATACATGTTGCCAACTTGTTCTTTCGTGAAGTTGTCCATCTCCATGGAGTGCCAAAAACCATTACCAGTGACCGGGACGTCAAATTTGTCAGCCACTTTTGGCACCAGTTGTGGAAGAAATTTCATACCAATCTTCAGTTTAGCAGTGCATACGATCCACAGACAGATGGACAAACCGAGGCTGTGAATCACACTTTGGGAAACATGTTACGTAGCCTTGTCGGCACTTCACCAAAACAGTGGGACACTTTACTCTCCCAAGCAGAATTCGCTTACAACAGTATGAAAAATCATTCCACGAGATTCTCTCCATTTCAAATTGTTTACACCAAGTCTCCAAACCAAATTGTTGATCTAGCTCAGCTTCCAGCTATAGTTACTGGCAAAGCTCACCAACTGGCCAAGCACATTCAACAAATTCACCAACAAGTCATTTCTCATCTACAAGCTGCCAATGACAACTATAAGCAAGCCACCGACAAGCATCGACGCTTCAAAGTTTTTAACATTGGTGATCTCGTAATGGTTCATCTTCGAAAGGAATGTTATCCTATTGGAACATACCACAAACTCAGTGCTCGAAAGTTAGGACCATTTCGGATCTGGAGAAATTTGGTGACAATGCTTATTGCCTGGAGCTTCCTAGTGATTTACATATCTCCGCAACCTTCAATGTCGCTAATCTGCACAAGTATCACCCTCCCGATGCTTCCCCCGTGACTGTTAATCCGCTCAAGGACAAGCTTCTTTCAGGTGGAGGAGAATGATGCAGCAAACAACATCGCCCTTTCTGTTTCTTTTAGATATTTTAAATTGTAGCTGTTGCAAGTGTGGTTATGCGTGTTTGTTTTCAATTTTGTATGTTAGTGTGACGTGTCAAAGCAAATCATTGTATGTAACGATTTGCTAGTTTAAATACTCTCGACAAGAAGAGAGATGACAGTTTTTTATATTATTTTATAATTGATTTTATCTGAGTTTTCAATAGAGAAGGCAACCATGGTTTATCAAAGAACCTTCCTCTGAGTTCCAATGGCTTTGCTCGTTTGTCTTGTGTCACCAGAGCTCACTGGATTCTTGAGCATAAATAAGCTTCATTTATTTCCTATGCTCCCGAAGCTCATTTTCCACCCTTTTAAACCTTGTTCTACCCGTCTCACCCTCAAAACGACCATGTTCAAGTTCGTATTCCAGAGCACGAATATGCTCATGAGCCAAGACAAACTAGTTCTATTCCAAACTGAGAGAGTTCTCACAGTATTTTTCAACCTTCTACCCAAAATATGACTCTCCATTCCTCATTTCATAGCTTGAGCCCAGGCCTGTTGCACCATTTTAGGGCTTCTAGAATCTTGCGTCCAAGCCTTGAAAAAATGAAAAAAGGTCCACGAAGGCCTGACTTTATAAGTTATGTGTCCAATAGTATTGGTATATGATCAAAGACCTCAACTCCTATATAATAGTCAAACCTCCCGATAAACTGATTGCATCAACAAAAACATTGTTAAAGAAACCCAATTTTGAAGAAAACCTCTTTAGTTGCATCCTACTACACTTTTGTCTCCATAAGAAACAAGTACTGAGGCCTGTTGAGCTTGACCAAGCCATTCAAGGCAGAACATTTTTCTTGTTGACCCATCCCCCAACAATTCCAATATAAAATTTTCAAAAGTGGTGGGGGTGAGAAGGCATGATAAGGCTCACATTTTAAGTCACTGTAAAATCCTGTCATATCGAAGGCTCTCCCCTGCTCTTGAAACCTTCCTCTACTTCGACCAAATCCTCGATTACTTCTAGTGTCTCGTTTCCACTTTCTTGTCCAACTTTCGTAGCTCTGAGTTCCCCTTCCTTTATCTTCATGGCCGATATTGAACTATTGAGGGGGAGTTCGCACTTCCTCTTTCCTAATCGCACCAGAGTCCACGATAAAGAGAGATCTAGCACTAGGGTCATTTGAAATGGACACTTCCATCTCCAAAGGCTAGACTTTACGACGTGGGACTTCTAGTTGAAAAGGTGTACGAAAATAGAGATTTAGTAGACAATAGAGATTTCTCCTCAACAGTAAATGTTTGGACCTAGAAGGAAATGTACGAAAAGTTGAGCACTGCAGCTTGAATTTCTCCACATCTCTAGTGGATTGCTTTTTAAGGGTTCTGCCAAAAGCGTCCATTTCAGGAGAGATTGCCAGTGCATTTTGTAGATATGAAGTAGGCTTCTTTTTTGCGCTTTGAAACTTTACTATTGATTGTTTCATGTTCTAGGAAGCCATCTGACCATTTTGACCAGCCTTTTCATCCAAATGGAAAGCAATGCCTTTTTGAAGTTGGCTCATATTCCCTGCCTTCCTCCTTTCCGTCAAGTGCTGCTAAACCTTCTCATTCACTGAAATGCTAACAAACAAATATCTTCGTCGTGTTCTGAACTAAGCCGAGACACATAGACCTTAGCAGAGATGCTATTTGTCTTGGTAATGGTAGCAGAGCTGTCAAAACTGCATTTTTCGGTGACATGGTTGAGCAATCTACAAGTATAGCAAAAGTCTGGTAATTTTTCGTACTTACTGTATCCGCAATTCTACCCTTTTTCCCGATCCTGGAAGAAGCATGTTAGTAAAGGATTGTTGGTTGAGATATCAACCTAAACCTTAGATAGCTATTTGAGACAATGCATCTTCTAATCACCAACTCTCGATGAACCGAACCTAGTATATTCGCAATCCTTTCCATTGTGCCTTTGTGGATGTAAACTAGATGAATTTGAATGGTGAAGGTAGTTGTCTCAAAAGACACTTCCTTCAATGAGAGATTATTTGGCCACTTCTTCAAACTGAGATGGGCTCTATTAAGAGACTAAAGTCTGCCTTGAAAAATATGCTCTTTCTTCTTCTTCGTATTAAAAGTAAATTTAAAAATGTTTTCGTTCACCTTATCTATCTGCACCTTTGATTTCAACCTCCAAGCATTTTGGATAAAGTTAGATTCCCATAGAGGTTGAAAGGACCCAAGAGAGGTGCAAAGAGGAAAGCACTTTGCCTACTTTAATTAAAATTCTCTATACACATATGCAACAAATTTGTTTTTTAAAAAGAAAAAAAGCCAACCTCGTTATAAAACTACACTAATATAAGACCATATAAAAAGAATCATATATGGTTTTTACAATTTTTCTATGGCTAAGTAGTGGGCGTGCAAGCAAAAAAGACTAAACGTTTGAATAATTTTAAGCAATTACAAAATGACCTACAAGAAAACTCTAAATTAATAAAAATTTCGGTTCTATTTTGGTGTTTGCATTCAATTCCCAGCAAAGTACCTTTTTTCTTTTGTTTTTCTTTTTTTTTTGGATAAAACCCAGCAAAGCACCTTTCTTTTCTTTTTCTTTTTGTGTGGATAAAACCCAGCAAAGCACTCCTACCTACTACATTCATTTGAAATTTATAGCAAACCGATTTATCTAACCAATAATATCAATTGGACCACCATCTTAAATCGACCCAAACCAAAACACATATCGTCTATATATAATTTTCAAAATTTCGGTGGAAGAATGATCGGTATAAAGTTTCACCAAGGTTCGGAAGCATTCAAAATAGACTAGAGGTGTGTGGGTCTGAATTACAAACATTAATATTATTATCCCACAACTAGTAATGAAAATCATATGGTCGTAGTCTGGAATCTGGTAAATCCCTCAAAAAGTAAAAAAGAAAATTTTAATGATATGTGGTGGGAAATCTCAATGGAGGTCTTAAAGCAAAAGAGAAAAGTAGAAATAAGCATATCAACCATTCCAATTTGAATTAAGCAAAGTTAACACAATAAAAAAAAAGGTTTCATAAATATCTAAAATTATATTTGTTTGTAAATAGGTGGTGTGTATATGAATAAAAGAAAAGAAAAGAAAAAAAAAAAAAAAAAAAAAAAAAAAAAAAAAAAAAAAAAAAAAAAAAAAAAAAACCATCATTTTAAATAAAATATATGGGGAATTGAAGCAAAAATAAAACATGAAGGGACTAAATTGAAATAAAAAATGAAATAGTGAAATTTTTCAACATGCATTTATGCAAAAAGTACAAAATAAAGATGGGCTATATGGAAATTTACCCAGCAAAATTAACAAACAAATAACAGAATGAACTTGACCCAGAACATTTGTACATGTTTTAAGTTTATTTTGAAGCTATGGGGTGGGAGGATAGATGTGAGTGATTTGGAATGGATCAAAACCTTTTGAATTTAACAGTTTAGACACATAATTTGGTTTACTTATAATTAGAGGACTTAAAAATTTTATAAAATATAACAGTACATTTCAAATTATAAATTTATGAGCTGAGAGAGACCATAACAAAATTAGATCTACACAAAAACCAGAAGCACTCAATGCTAAATCTTCACAAGAACTCGCACTCTTCATGAGACTTGTTACTGGTTAATATGAAAATCAATACTATCTAATCCCTTTTCAGAATAAGAAAGAGCTTACTCAGTCTGAGGTTAACAATGTGCTTCTTTATCCAGTTGAGAAAGACCTTTCCCAGGCTCAAGGTCATATATTGGATTTGCATCTGTATCTGTTTAGCACTTGGCAATGGCATGAAAGCTTTGACTTGTTCAAAATGATTATTCCATCATTCCAGAGAAAGGTCAAACAGTGACAATGTTTATCGACTTGTAAATCATGTACAAGCTTAACTCGCAAGTTTGATTAAAATTTTCAAAAATTACATGAAGGCCAAAGAAATGTGTATAGCTACAGTCAGAAATATGTCTCTTTTGCTGTTTCTTGACAAGATATAAGATAAATATAGTATTGATCATTAATTAACCATAGTAAAAAGCGTACTTCTATGTATCTGTTGGTGTTAACACCGGAACAGAATCCGAGTTGTTGCTTCCAATAGAATTCTGTTTCCTTTCTGCCTGAAGCGATCTGCACAGTGATTCAAGTCTTTCTTTCTGGTTCTTTGTCTTCTCCAAATGCTTCTTCAACCGTTCACGCTGTGCAGAGAAACAGAATCAAGTTCCATCTTTTTTAAAATAAGATCCATATTTGTTTTGCAGTTTATAAACAATTAACCACCATGGCGTATTCTAAAAAGCAGGGGAGCTAGGGGACATGTAAAAGATCAATCTCTACATTGCAGGGAAGACAACAATGATAACTATAACAGATGGAAGTATGATTTAAAGCCACAGCACAAAGTTGGTGTTGTATGAAATGGTGTGCTTGAAAACTAAAATGTTGATAAAATGGAAAAACAGAAAGGATGGTAGCAAATTACAGCCACGAAATCCATTGCAACATGAAGGTAAAGTGGGGGTTGTAACTTGTAAGGGTGGGTAGGTATGGATTTCAATATGATTGTTGAATGATGAATGACATAAAGCAATAATCATAGAAATGCAAGCAACCATACCTCATCTACAAGTTCTATAAGAGTGATATCTGATTTCTCAGTTTTGCTCTTCAAGAATAAATTTTCCTTCTTCAATTCCTTGATAGATTTCGCCATCTATGTTTATATATGTGACAATTAGAAAGGAAACTTCTTCAACAAAACAAATCATACAGCTGTTACAACTCTAAGACTAAATAATCAGCAGAATTGCATCCCAATTAAATGCAACTCACAGAAATAAGTATACCTTTTCAATTTCTTGTTTAAAAGTTTCAAAAACTTCATTGCTTTTAAACAATGCATCCTGGAAGAACAGAAGCAAAGGCATTTATCATCAGGTATATTTATATACTGTTAGCAAAATAACATACAGCTTAAGTACTGATAAGGTGCCCTGCCATGCATCTTGCACAAATTCCATTTGCAGAAGGGAATGCCCAATATTGCTAGGTTGAGTGAGTTCTCTACCCCAGAACCTAATTTAGTAAGTCAAAGCATTGGAAGCCTTGCAAGTCTAAGCGCAAATACCCAAGTTGCAATAACACAGGAGGGACAAGTAGGGATATGCTTCTTGCTAATTACACAGACAAGTCATGGATTTCACCAGAAATGTGCTCAACAATTTTCTGTTAACACTATGGCTTCAAGTTAAAATCCTCACTACCTCAAGTAACTCAAGTAACCAGATATCATGAAAATAGAAATCTACTAGCAGACTTGATAATAACCATGGTGAAAGATGAGCAAGCATAAATTATTGATTTTCAACATGGAACGGATGTATCTAATTAGTGATAAAAGTATTGCATGCACGACTCGTACTAATCTACCATTCAGAAGGAAATGATCACAAAGAAATTTGTAAGCAGTCCGAACTTCTATCTCTGCAAACAATTCTATTAAATATCTCTATATTATTAATAACAAAATTCAGATAAAATAGCTAGAAATTATTTTGTATGGTAACACATGGAAAAGGTTGACCTGGAATTGTTGGAATTTTTCTCCATCTGCCGTTAACTGTAACCGCAAATTCTTTTCAGTTGCTAGTAACTGTGAAACCTGTTCAGCATATAATTTCATCTGGGACTGTTCTTGCACTAATTTCTCCTCATGTTGCTTTATCTTCAAATCAGCAATCTGAAGTTCAAGTTCCTTCTGCTTTAACTGCACATCAAAATTCAAACAAAAACCCTCCTTATAGAAAAAAATAATAATAAAAAAATAAAAAAAAATTAAAATTAAGAATTATTCTACTATTCTCTGTCTTAAGAATTTACCCTCTGTGCATGTTGCTGTTCTGAAAGAGCATACTGATCAGCTAGCTGCTTCAGCTTGCTTCTTAACCTAAATAGAAAATTATGTATATCAAATTATCAATTATCAAGATTAAATTTCAAAACCAGAAAGATACTAAAGAGCAACGATATCAAGTTATTAAGTAGCATCTGCACAAGATAGCTTTCATATTTACTTTTTCTTTCAACAAAAAAACAAAAACAAAAAAAGTTGCGATTATAATCCAAACCAAAAAGTTGCGATTAGTTACCCATGAGTAATGAAAGATTCAATAACTGTTGGACAGAAGCTAAACTATTAAGAAGTGGGAGTTTTGAGTTTTAGGAAACAAAATATTAGTTTCGAATTTCGGTGGGAACATGTGATACTGCTGAAAATGTAATTTGAATATATTTAACCTATTAAACGACATTTTCAAGCTCGTCAGTTTAGAATTTAAATGTTTGCTAACTAAGGATTCTCTTTGGAGAACAAAGGGACACTGGGAAAGGGAATCCCTTATATAGTATAGATTATATTTGAAATGAATGATGATGCAATTTTTTTTTTTTAATGATATGGAAATAAATAATGGAACCTAAGTCAGGACTATCTTTTTTAGATCTATAAATGTTGGAAGGTCCAAGGGAAGATATGGTTCAAAAGGAAACAAAAAGGCAAGAGTCCATATAAACAGTGATACCTGCTCCTTTTTTGCATATAAAAGATACTTAAACTCCATTCTGCTTCAGTTCTCATAAATGCATTGTCAGCCAACACGAAATGCAAGATAATATTCTAAATTTATTACTTCATTGAAAAATTACATCCCATTGTCTGAAACATAAAATGTCGAGGGTTTTGAAGATGAACTTATAAATAATATTTTGCATGCAACACTGTGATGTTAGAGCCATTGTCATTATAATATTCATGATATTCTAGTTATTTTTAATGTTATTTGAGCACAAAAGTTTCTTATATAAAAAACAGAATAATGTAATAATTAACATTCTCCCATTGACAAGCTTGATCTTACATCTCATTGTCCTTTAGCTGAGAGAGACATTCATCCTTTTGCTCTTCTAGCTTATTGCTCACATCCTATAACCAAAGAAAGTATTAAAAAAGAACTACATAAGATATGACAGAACACCAAATGTCATGCTGAAGGTGTCATATTAAGGGAAAATATAAAAGTAACTAATGGAACTGAAGGGGAAATTCAAACTTTTTACTTAAGAAAGAAAGAATCTATGCAAAGCACTTTCCTTCATAATCATGATCTGTTTATGGACAAGACATCACCATAGTCACTTATTAGAAGTCTCACACCCATGTTGAAAGGTATCTTCTTTCAAAATGACAAGGAAACTCATATCACATTCATGCCAATTTTCTTATGCTTTAAACTATGTATGTGAGCATCCTTGCATAACTCTCTATTGATCAATCAGACATGAAGCTTCAAACATGCTATTCAACCGGACTATAAGCAATTGCAAATAAACTATTGATCGGAATATTTGAAGAAATCATCAAAAGGGCTCCCATAAAGTCAAAATAGTGAAACTTTATGTGCTGTACATGCATTGCATTGCATGTACAGCACATAAAACTAAACTAACAATTATGGTATTTAGGTCATTTATATAAATACAAGGTTTTGAAATCAAATTTTGTTGAGGACTTGTGACCTTGAACTTGTAATTTATAGCATGTCATAAAATTTCTTACAAAGTTTCAAACAAATTTTTGAAAAAATAACCAGTAATTCCACAACAATAAATGTCAAGATTCACATGTTAATTGAATATCATTTGCTTTGCTATGCTTCAACTATAGTTTCTTTAAAGTTGATTAATGGATATATCCACTGGAGAAGTCCCTATAGGTACATTTAAGTTTAGTAAAACCTGAAAACCATCAGAAATTCATAAATAAACAACTATATTGTGAATTGTATATTATTAATTTCTAAACCGACTTAATACACATACATAAAAAAGAATTTGTAAGAAAAAGACAAGGATGAACATCCAAATTAAATCCAGTCCATATACTCTCATCAAAATAATAAATATACGTTATACCTTTATTGCATCTTGGAACTTGACTGATAGATCCAATCTCAAACTCTGTCCCTCTGTTGACATCCTTTTACATTCATCCTGTTACAATTACAAGCAAGCCATCTTAAGAAAATTGAATACAAACCAATTTTACACTTAAATTTGAAAGTGAAGAACAATAAAAGTAGAGACAGTATCACTGATTAAGTATGACATTTGCAATTTAAACATCACAGTTCATTCATATGAATTAATTAAACATAAAATGTTGTCAAGTACACACGATGACAACATGGGATTGAATGTCAAGACTAAACTCAACCACTTGATGAATCAAGAAAAGAAAAAAGTGAAAGACCCACCAATAGAATAGTTCATCATCGAAGGTCCAACTTCTAACACCAGATCCATGCGTATAATTTTATTGAAGAAAAAAAAATTGAAAAATACACCCCTTTTAAACCAATTGCTTCAATTAATTGAATGCACTGCATGCATCAATTGCAATGTTCCCTGGTATAAGTGGTTAGACAGCTAAAAGCCTAAGTGGTACTGCTAGGCAACAGAGTGCACAAATGATACCCGATCAGATAGTATGAACATAAAGCCATTACATATAGATTGATATCAAAGCACATAGTTTAATATCAAATTTCAGCTTAAAAGTAACAACCTAACAACCTACATGAGAAAAGGATAGCTGACAAACTAACAACCTCTATATAATCAATTACCTACAGAAAAAAAATTCCAGTTGCATACTCTGCAACTTATGTGTGATGGAGTGAATATCCCAAGAACCCAATAATTAATAGGAGATTGCAAGGAGTTTTGAGAATTTTGTTGAATTACAAATAAGTCTGCTTCAGCTCTAAATCAAAACACGGACCCTCTTATCATGAACTGAATACAGTTATTTTTACTACCAAGCTGTATAGCAAGTATAATTCATGTATCATGCTCTCTAGTTCTTTAAATTTTTACCAAGACAGCTATATTCCAGTGAAATATCTGAAGCGCAAAGCCAAAGTTTATCCTTCAACTTTACTCGGTCATGAGCAAAACTGACCATAACTTGCACTCGAAAAGAAATTGAAGTGGGAGGAGTGAGGTGGGGTAAGGGATTGGATAGAATATGAGACATGAGTTTTGCATGACCAACCTTGATCCAAAACCATTGTCAATTAATTCCAAGAATCGAAGACAATCTACACATGTGAAAACAATTATCTCTGGAGGAAGAAGATAGAGAGTGTATATGATACCTACCATTAGTATTTTGTTTTGACGTTGTAACTCCCTACATAATGACTCAAGCTTATCTCGAATAGCAATAGCTGCAAACATAAAGAGACAGAATGTAATCATATCAATTTAATGTTACTTAAATACATGGATGGTTACAAAAGTTAGGATACTTTAGCAATCATCTTTTCTTAAAAAAAAATATGAATATTGTGTATTTTCATAATTATAAAATTCAAATTCATTTAGAGATTATTAATAGTAACAAGTTTCAACCTGCATCTCCACAGTGAACATCAGCAGTATCTCCTTTTTCAAGAGCTCAGGGTGTAAACATAAGTATATTGTATAATGTTTTCAACTTACCTGAATCTCTTTCAGCAAGTACTTGTTGATACTTCAAAGTGAACTCTAGAAACTCTTTCTCTGATTTAAACGTACGCTTCACACTCTTGCGTTTGGTTTCAGTGGTTTCCTGGGGTAAAAGGGTCAAAGCAAGTGAACAGACTTGTGATATACATAACCATGCAAGTATATATTTATGTATACAAATTTATATAAAATAAAGAAAATCTCAGTATATCAAAATATACATTTCACATGACTCCGAAAAGGATATACAATTTTAGCAAACAAGAAAAAATGGAAATATGCATTGCACAATGATTCAAGAACGACAAGAACATCAAGTAGCATATAAACTTAATAAAAAAATAATTGATCTTACACTATAAACTTAATAAAAAAATAATTGATCTTACATTCTTTTCCAATAGTATTAATCATAACAATAATGTTAGACTTACCAAAAAGTTGACCAAATTTATTTACCAAACAAGTTGGCAGATATGTGGCAATATGTAATTGGTTTATTCTTTTGATTCACCACTTATCGATTTAAGGATTCACTTATCCATATATAAGTTATATGAATATGTCAACCTATAGCATCTCAACATGTGTTAGGGGGGAAAAAAACAAAAACAAACAAACAAAAAAAGTTTTAATAACACAACTTAACAAAGAAAAGCATAGACTCTGAAGTATCCTAAATGTTAAATGAATCGGCGTAGAACATAAGGATATCAGTTCACAGCATGAAGAACTATTACACACACACGCGTGATACTAGTACGCTCAATATGAGAGCTATCCTAAACTGCTTATGAGACTTTCAATTGAAGTAGAAACTGATTTTTGAAATTTTATTTGATGAGATTGTTTGGTTTACATGTCAATTGTATCATATTATCTAGAATGTGACCATTGTTTAGGCTATACCTAGAAATACAAGTGTCTAAATATATTAACAAAGGCAGAAAGTAAACGGCACCAACTAGCAAACCTTCACATAAAATCTAAGCAATTATCATCTGACCACACACACACACACATATATGTAAATATGTATGTATGCATGTATATCAAAAGGTGTACATCACAAAAGAATACCTTTTTTCTGGGAGATTGAAAAAAATAAAATCTAAATTACTTTAAAGGAATTCTCTGCATATAAATATAAAGAAGTAATATTCCTAAGGCATTTACAATTATCACAATCGAGTCTGACTGTGGCAAAAAATAATAATAATAAGGGAAAAAATTAATAACAATACTTTCTTTACTATATGGATGAAAGATCAAGAAATATGATATTACTGACAGGTTTTCTGTTTTTTGAAGTATCAACACTCTCCCCTGAAGATGTTTTCTTTGTATTGGCTTTTGGTGCATCTAGACCTCCTTCAATGGCTGCAAAAGTAATGATGAGTGCAAGAAAAATGTTATAAAGTAAAAAGCAAAGACAACATGTAATATATATATACACACACACACACATATATAGAAAATATTTCAATTCTGTAAAACATAAGGAGCAATTGCAAGGAAAAGAAATTTACATCTCTCAAAACTTTGACATTTTGCTTCATTTTGCTCCTTTACCTCACAGCAATCCAATACCGCAGCTGATGCATCTGAAACAGAATTAGCTGAATTGGATATGACTTGTGTCCCTTCTGTCTGCTCCGCACAGCCCTTTCTGGGCTCTTCAACCAAGCCTACTGAAGCATCAAAATTATCTGTTTCAGATAATGGAACAGGAAAAGTTCTCAGTTTCTGGGTCTTCTCTGCCCTACCCTGGCTTTTTTGAAACTCATTTGCTGACAACTCATGTATGGATTCATTTGAACTATCAATTTCTGGCATATTATCCTGCTTGTATTCATCCAGAGGCTTCTCTAGATCAACAGTTGGAGTTAGAGGTGCAAGGGATTCTGTGGAGCTTTCAACAAACCCATCTGGCAATGAATCCACTTCAGGAAGCTGATTTGCATCTGGATTCTCCATGTTGTCTACAATTCAACTAATAACTTTCAAATTATATAAGCATAACCTCTATGTGGTTGCCAAACTAAAAGGAAGACAATTAAAATTTAGGAATAATTCGGTTCAACGTTTTAAATTGGCATTCCAATTTCCAGTATGCAACCGGCAGAATTAACATAATGTTCAAAATACTAAATGTAATTTTGTACCTAACTCTTATTTGGGGGAAGATAAAACAATTTATAATCGCACAATCCTAAAATTGATATTAGCAACACCCTTCCTCACAACCCATAACAGCAATGAGGACCCCAATTTCTTACACTTTACAAAGTATGGAACTAGTTATCACTTGTCCAAATCAATCTCAACCAAGAAAGATACCTCAAACCATGTATAAATGCAACACAAAACATATTTAGATCAATTTGGAAAAGAAATGAAATGAAATGAAATAAAATAAGCCACAGACAAAAATTATGAGCAGTAATAGTATGAGAAAATTAAGAATCTATCTTTATAGTCTTCATTATAAAGGAGCTATCTTTGTAACATTACAAAGTCCTCATCCACAGCTTAGTATGAATCTACTCTATGGCTCCATCACCAAATTCACGAAAACCAAGAACAATAATAGAAGTATGGATGCCCACCTCACAATTCTAGATACCAGTATCAATATCGGCAAGCTCTTTATATTAAGTTGGCAGGGAAAATTTACTTTGCCTTTTGACATAACTTTGTGTGGAAGATTCTAGGTGGCCACCTCAACCGTTAATGTTGCCACCCACCAAACTAATAACTAATAATCCTGGATTATGCATGTTTAGCTTCTACATTCTCAGTTAAATTTTATGACTTTCTTGACTGACCTTTAATTTTTTTTATTAAAAAGAAGAAAAAAAAAAAAAAGAGCATTTGGCATATACTATCTGAAACCTAAGAAGCCATAACAACATTGATTACCCATCTTGCTTTAACATCCATTATTTTGGTTATGAACAAAAAAGTGTTTCCTTGAGATTACATTTTAAACATTATTCGGACGCCAAAATCCGAAAAAAAAAAAGACAATATTCAAATTTCAGACGCCAAAATCCTTATGGTTTACAGTGTGAGTCTAGCTATAGTTCCCAGCTCCTTATAACTGGAACTAGGGATAAAATAACAAAAACACCATATCAAAACCCTAGTTTCCAGTTAAACTTATTAGCATTCTCACAAATTCATTCTAAATTATTATAACATCCCAAAAAAAAAAGTGTTACCAGCAGTACAACCCGTTCGTTTGCTGACTAATCCAAAGAGAAAAACCAAAAAAGCTAAACATTTTAAAGCCACGTCCCGCGCTGCATAAATAATCAAGATAGATAATCTAAATCAAACCCAAACCCAATAATCAAAATTGCTATTTTTGGCTAAAAACTTTCCCAGCACTTTCTCGAAAACCAAACGGAACTTCAAAGTGATACTCAGTTTACGAAAAAAGGAAATTCGAGCAAATGAAATAGCAATGAGCATCAGGTTACTCCTACAAAAATAGAAATTGAAATATTCAAAAAAAAAAAAAAGTTAAGAAAAGGATGGGAAAGAGAAAAATTACCAGGTAAAAAAGCAGAGGAGTATATGAGAGAGAGAGAGAGGCAATGCTATGCCTAGAGATGGTGGGTTGGGTTCCGCCAAAACCGATTTCTGGGTGCTGTGTTTGTTTCGGTACTTTTGGTGTTTTCAAGTGCAGCCAAATGCCACTTTCAGTAAACAAAGGGAGATTGGAAGCAAAAAGCACACTTTTTTTAAGAATGGTTAATTACGAGTTTGCTATCCGAGCTATGTCGCGTGTTAGTGTTACAAGTTGATATTAAATTTTAATTACCAAAAATAAAAAATTGATATTGCTGTGAATATCAATGGGTGCCACCATTTCATAATCTACAATATTATTATTTTTGAAACTCTCTATTAAACTTTTTTCTTCATAAAATATGTAACATTCAATTTTTACATTGATTCACTGTCAATTTTTATCAATTTTATATATAACATATATGTTTATATGAACTTATAAATAGAGGCTTTGAAATAGATGAAGAATAAGCAAGAATTGAATTTTTTCTTCCTCATTTGGTTTCCTTCTCTTTTTTTGTATTTTTATTAGAATTGTTGTGTTATTGTTTTATATTTTTATTCTTAATCTTAATACGTTATCAGCACGATCGAGTCTTTACCAATTTATTTTTTTGCTTGAAGAATCTATGATGGATTTTCGATGTAAAAATTTATCTAGATGCTATGAACTTTGGACATACAATAAAAGAAAAAAATATAGCATCCGCATAAGAACACGCAAAAGCTATGACTTTATTACGTCATCATATCCATAAGAGATTGAAAACATAATACATTACCGTGAAATATTCTCTTATCTTTGAAAAAATTTAAATGAAAAATATAATCACCAAAAAACTGTAATTTTGTCAAAAGCTTGATATGATTGGAGGCACTTGTGTTTGCAAGATTATAAGACTGTGGGAGACTATAATTCAACAATATTTAAAATTAGTTCTTATTTACAGTTATATGGTGAAAATGTAACTGAAAAAGACATGCTAGAGAAGTCATTCTCTAATTTTTATGCCTCGAATGTGCTCCTACAGCAGCAATATCAAGAGAGTAGAATTAAAAAATATTCTGAATTGATTTCTATCTTCTTGTTGCTGAACCAAATAATGAGCTTTGATGAAAAAATCATCAAGATCGTCCAACTGGTTCAACAATATTCTCTGAAATGAATGCTGCATCTTCTAATAGCCGCCAAGGGCGCCAGAATGACCATGGGCATAGTCGTGGCCATAGACGTGGGCGTGGTCGTCTATATGGTTGTTTTATTCGACATGATTATCATATAAACAATTACCATAAATAAAAAACAACATCAGACCATCAGAAGTGGAAAAATAGTGAAACAAGAAAAAATGTTCAATAAAAAGAGAACAAAATATATGTTATATATGTGGAGTGAAAGGTCACTAGGGTCGTACTTGTCATACATCTAAACATTTAGTTGACATTTATCAAGCCTCAATTAAGGCAAAAGAGAAAAAACTAGAAGTGAATTTTGTTGATCACTAAGAACCAGAGATGAATTTTGCTAATGCTGATCAATTGAATATGATTGATAAGGAGATGAATTTTGCTAATAATAAGAATTTGATATGACAAATGCGAATGTTAAAATGAAAACAATTGATCTTAAGGATCGAGATGAGGAAATAATTAGGAGAATTGTTTTTTGCAGTTTTTTTAATATTTTAAACTTGTAATGTTTTATGCATTATTAATGAATAATATCTTATTTTTCTTTGCATTAATGTTTAAATATATACTTATTATTGTTTTCATTTTATATGAAGTAAAATGACGTTTACTGATGGCAAAATTATTCCAAAAAAGGATGATGAAAATGTATGTCTGGTAGATAGTGCAACAATCCACACGATCCTTTGAGATAAAATCTATTTTTCTCATTTGACATTAGCTAAAGCTAGGCAAAGTTTCTACCTTCCACCGAATATAAAAATCCTTAAAGCTACCTAACCTATTGACATTCCAATGAAGAGAGTCATTATCTATGTCACATCCTCGAATCTGAGACTTAAGCACATGAGGAACTGGCCTAACATCTTTTCAATCACAATCCCAATCAAAGACAAGTTCTACCAATGCCAAGATCTGAAAGAGAAGATTCATTTTCTGGAATTCCAAGTGACTGAAAGCTCCGAAAGAGTAAACATCATGTTAAAAAATGGAAAAAAAAAAAATTGCATTGATGATGTCTTATATTCCTCTAACTCTGAAAAGAATTTATTGAGTTTTAGAGATATACATTGAAATTGGTATCATATTGAGACTGTAAATGAATTTGGTGAAGAATATCTTTATATAACATCTATAGTCTCATGCAAAAAACAAATTTTAGAAAAATTTCATGCATTGGCATATGGGATATATTATACTTATATAAGTACAATTGAGGCATATGCTATCATGAACAATAAGTTAAATTATCCCAAAATTTTTATACTTTGGCATAATCGATTAGAACAACCTGTATTGATAATGATGCTGCAAATCATAGAGAACTCAAACAGACATACAATAAAGAATCAAAAGATTTTGTTGCCTAATAATGAACCATGTGTTGCATGTTCCAAAAGTATGTTAATTACTAGACTATCTTTCACAAAAGTGGTTGTTGAATCTCCTACATTTTTACAAAGAATCCATGGAGATATTTGTGGACCATTTCGATATTTTATGGTATTAATTGATGCATCAAGTTGTTGACTACGTGTAAGTTTGTTATCTACTTCTAATCTAGCATTTTCTAAATTGTTGGCTCAAATAACTAGATTACGAGCACAATTTCCAGATTATCCAATTAAAACTATTAATCTTAATAATGCTGATGAATTTACATCCCAAGCATTTTATGATTATTGCATATCAATTGGGATAAAAATTGAGCATCATGTGAGCCACGTACATACTCAGAATGGTATGGCTGAATCTTTTATTCAAATATTGCAAACGATTGCTCGACCACTAATAATGCAAACAAAATTACTAGTTTTAGTATGGGGATATGCAATATTACATGTTGCATCTTTAATTTGCATTAGACCTACAGCTTATTGTTTTTGGTCATGAACCAAATATTTTTCATTTGCAGATTTTTGGTTGTAATGTATATGTGCCAATAGAACCTCCGCAACGAACAAAAACACTACTAGAAAATATGGTCATAGACGTCGGTGAAAAACTTACGTCTTAAGTGTATACACGACGGATATCAAATCGTCGTCTAATGAGACGTCGTTGATACTCATAAAACATAGATGACGGTTAAAAATCGACGTCTAAAACTTTACTACGACGGACCACACCGTCGTCTAAAACCACGCTGAAGCCATGTGGACGCCACAGGGTAAATATATAGACGACAGTTTAAGATTGGAACCGTCCTCTATACTTAACATAGACGACGGTTTCTACATAAAACTGTCGTCTATGTTTTCTTTTTTCAGTGGCTTTTAAATAAATTTATACAAAATTATATTAAATATTAAATATTAAATATATTCTAATTACAACTCTTATACAAAATTACTAATTAAACCAAAACTCTCATATATAATTTTTTACACAATATATGCACGCGTAGTTCATACATATAATCAAGTTTAATACATATAATCAGGTTTCATATATATCACCGGATAATTTATACAATTTTCAATTATATACACAATATACAAATTAACAACCAACTTAACAAATACATTCAATATTCAAACAAAATAATGTATTATATTCACTATTCAAACTTTTCAATGCACAGATTCAAACATTTTCACGGAATAATGTATTCGCAATTTGTTAAAAACAATTTAAATAGATTGCCGAGCACTAACCTTAAAATTTTTGGGTTAAAAATCACAAATATTATGTGAAATGAAGAAGTAATCCGACCACAATGGAGAAGATGAGGAACAACGACCACAGTGGAGAAGAGGAGGAACAACGATCACAGTGGAGAAGAGGAGGAACTGAAACCACAGTGGAAAAGAGGAGGAAACGACAATCACATTGTAGAAGATGAGCAAACAGCGGCGGGTGCTTTAGGGTTTCTAAAGAAGTGAAGGCGGGTGCTTTAGGGTTTCTAAAGAATTGAGGGAAAATGAGAGAGGAAGAGGCGTATAAAGAACAAAACATAGAGTTAAAAATGATGGAAAAAAGCTAGGCCCATCGTATTTACCCAAGTAACACGGCTACAAAACAACGCTGTTTTGATAAAGATGAAGGGTCTAGAGCCAGGCCCGTCGTTTTTTTTTTTTTTTTTAGGAATGGGTAAAAACGACTATTTTAGCTTAGAACCGTCATTTTTACCTAGGTAAAGACGACGGTTATAAGCTAAAACCGTCGTTTTTTGTTTTTGTTTTTTTTATTTTTTTTTATACCTAGAACGTTTATAATTTAATCAACGATGAAGGTTCTTAAAGGAACCGTCGCCTATTCTCTACAAAGAGATACGTGGCAGCAACGTAGATGCCACATGTCTTAGGGATTTATAGACCACGGTTTATAAAGAAACCGTCGTCGTTGATTAACTTATAGAACCATCGTTGATTGTTTCTTTCTACGACGATCCGTCGACTTTATTACCCGCCAAAGTTAATAACCGTCATATTAGTGTATCAACGTTGGTTTTCTTTGTTAACCGATGTCTATATAAAAATAAGGTCGTTGTCAATAGCTTATTTCTGTAGTAGTGAAAAGAGACCTCAAAGATATCTTGGTTTTTCTATTGGTTTTGAATCTCCATCTATTATTAGATATGTTTACTGCACGTTTTGCAGATTGTCACTTTGATGAGACAATGTTCTCGCCATTAAGGGAGAAAAGCTGAATTTTGATGAACGTTATGAAATTTCTTAGAAAACATCATCATTAACTCATTTTGATTATCGTACATATCAAAATGAAAGAGAGGTTTATAAAATCATTTATCTGTAAAATATTGCAAATCAGTTGCCGGATGCATTTCCTAATACAAAGAAAGTGACAAAATCACATACCAGTGGTAAACATTACAGAGAGAATAAATGTTAATGTTGAGCGATTTGAAAATGCAAATAAGACTAGAGCACGCCTGAAGCGTGGTAGACCTTTTGGTTCAAAAGATAAGGTTCCACGAAAAGAAAAAGGAACAAAAGTTAAATGATCCTCAAGAAGAAACAAAAACTCTATTAAAGGCTGAAAATAATGATCATGCAATTGAAAATATCGATCATTCCAATAGCATAGACTCACTAGCTCTTGAAGATATTCAATTATTTGATAATAAATAGATTTCAATAAATTATTTTCAAACAGGGAGAAAATTTGATCGAAATAAAATTATTGTTGATAATAGATTTGCATTTGCTGTAGCCCTTGAAATGACAAGAGATGTTAAAGATTCTGAGCCAAAGTCCATTATTGAATGTCAAAAGAAGAAAGATTGCCATAAATAGAGAGAAGCAATATAAGCTGAGTTGAATTCACTTATGAAACGTAAAGTTCTTGGATATGTTGTCTAAATCCCTGATTATGTAAAACCTATAAGATATAAATGGTTTTTGTAAGAAAGTGAAATGAAAAAAATGAAGTTGTGAGATACAAAGCACGACTTGTTGCACGAGGTTTAACACAAAGACCATGGATTAATTATGAAGAGACATATTCTTTTGTCATGGACATAATCACTTTTTGTTTTTTAATAAGCTTTACAGTAAAGGAAAAGCTAGACATGCAATTAATGGATCTTATTATAGCATATTTATATGGATCATTTGATAGTGACATATATATAAAAGTCCCTGAAGGTTTTAAAGTACCTAGAGCAAAACCATGTCACATGTATTTAATTAAACTGCAACGATCTTTATATGGATTGAAACAATTTGGATGCATGTGGTACAACCGTCTCAGTGAGTACCTTCTAAAAGAAAGATATTTGAACAATCCAATTTGTCAATATGTTTTTATTAAAACATCAGAATATGGTTTTGCAATTGTTGCAATATATATTGATGATTTGAATCTTATAGGAACTCCAGAAGAGCTCTAAAAGACTAGTTCTTATTTGATGAAATAATTTGAAATGAAAGATTTAGGACATACAAAATTTTGTCTTCGTTTGAAAATCGAACATTTACCAAATGGAACTTTGATTCATCAATCAACATATACAGAGAAAATTTTGAAAAGGTTTTTTATGGACAAAGCTCATCCATTAAGCTCTCTTATGGTTGTTTGGCCACTAAATGTAAAAAAAGACTATTTTCATCCATGTGAAGATAATGAAAAACTTATTGGTCTTAATGTGCCATATCTTAGTGCAATTGGAGCACTTATGTATCTTGTAAATTTTACACGTCCTGATATATCATTTACGGTGAACTAATTATAAAGATATAGTTATGCACCAACCAAACAATATTCGAATGGTATCAAGCAAATTTTACGTTATCTTCGTGGGATATCTGATATGAGACTATTTTAGGCAAAAGGATCAAAGTCACAACTAGTTGGATATGCAGATGTCATATATCTTTCTAATCCACACACCACAAAGTCTCAGACATTGTGTGTATTTACATGTGGAGACACTGCAATATCATGGAGATTAGAAACAAACAACAGTTGCAACATCTTCAAATCATTCTGAGTTAATTGCAATTCATGAAGCAAGTCGTGGGTGTATGTAGTTAAGATCAATGATTCAACATATACACGAGACATGTAAACTACCTTCGATCAAGAACACTGCGACAATACTACATGAAGACAATGCCGCTTGCATAGCACAAGTCAAAAGAGATTATATCAAAAGTGATTTAATGAAGCACATTTCACCTAAAATTTTCTCCACTCATGAGATGGAATAAAATGGTGAAATAAATGATCAAGCAACATCCTAGCAGTATGTTCACTAATGCACTTCCTACTTCCACATTTGAAAAGATGGTACATAAAATTGGAATGCGTCTACATAAAGATTGTTCAGCTAGTTGATGTCAACATCAGGGGGAGTATATGCATTAAACTGTACTCTTTTTCCTTCGCTAAGGTTTTGCCTCACTGGATTTTTCTAACAAGGTTTTAACGATGCAGTATAAGTATATATTATCATACACATGAATATTGTATTCTTTTTATTTCGCTATGATTTTGTCTCACTGGGTTTTCTTAGCAAAGTTTTAATGTTGCATATTCTATGTATGGTGGACATCCAAGGGAGAGTGTTATGAATATGGATGGATGACACTATCTTGTAACCTATAATATTATTATTCTTGTAACCTCTCTATTAAACCCCTCTCATTGTAACATTCATCTTTTACATTGATTCACCATCAATTTTCATCAACTCTATATGTAACATATATGTTTGTATAAGCCTATAAATAGATGCTTTGAAATGGATGAAGAATAAGTAAGAAATGAGTTTTTTTCTTTCTCATTTGGTTTCCTCATCCCTCCTTGTATTCTTACTAGAATTGGTGTGTTATTGTTTTATATATTTGTTCTTAATTTTAATAGATATTAAATTTTTTTCTCTTTTTTTGGCAGTTTAGTAGCCAAGCTAGCTAAAATGTTGCACTATAATTTCCATCTTAAATCTCTTATTATCTCATGTGCAACACACGTGATGAACAACCAGTGACAGAAGTAAACTCGATCATTTCATACTTCACATATTTCATGAGTTTTTATGTGTGTTTTTTTTTTAAAATTTTGATGATTAAGTTAATTGATATTTAATAATTGTTAGGAATTGCTTGTTGAAGGATCTAACACTGATTTTATGATTAAATCGTGTTGAAACCTATTGAATATGGTGAAGCCAATGCGAAATGAAAAAAAATGAACTAAAATATGTTAAATACTAAGTAACAAAATTAATTGTAGTGCTTTCTATTTGAAAAAAAAAAAAAAAGAATTATAAAGGGTACTAAATGACATTTAACCCTGATAAGATTGAAATGAAAATAAAAGATGAAACCAACGAGACCAATTTGGTTAGGAGTTGTGGTAAGATTCTAGTAGGTCAAACAATCGGGTTTCTTGACCTGATTCAGTGGAACAGGTTAACCAGCAATCCATCTCAATGTTGCAAATGATGTAAAATATTTTGATTGTTTGCCTAAAATGTGGTTGCGTTTTAGTACAGACATAGACGAACAAAATGAGAAAAATGATGTTGTTTCTACATTTGGTATGTTTGGGTCTTCCAAAATGATGTCGTTTTGATTATTTGCATCAAATTGCATCATTTTGGGACAAAATAGACAACTTAAATGAAGAAATGACGTCATTTTGCTTATTTGGCCCGTTTGGGCCTGTTACTAAACAACACGATTTTGGGCAAATAATTCCAAAACAATGTTGTTTAGTTGCCTCATCATTCAAACGAGTTGCAAGTCGACCCATTTTTATTGAAATGGGTCACACGACCTAGGTCAAAATGATCATATTGGCTTCGTCTCTTCATTTCCAACGAAGCCCGAAAGTCAATTTTATGTAAAAAGCACTAAAAATTCAAACCCAATTTTAAATTTTAATACACATAGGTTTTGGACCTTTAAATAATATTTTTATGTATTTTGCCAAATTAACAAGCAAACTTCTACCTTTTTCAATCACACAACAAAATAAAATAAAATTCAAATATCAACAGTGTAATTAGGTAACAACTTTTAATAAATAGGTAACAACTTTTAACATGCAACATAATTCGAATATCAACAGTGCAATTAATCCTAACTTCTAACTTGAGTTACTTATATGTAATTGTTTCATAATATATATATATATATATATATGTATGTATGTATAAATTTATCCTAGGCTCCGAGCCTGTTAACAACTAATGATGTGGCAAGTGTTAAGAGCATTTTTAATGAAATTGTGAATTGTGAAAATACCACATGAGCAATATGAACATTGTTTTGAAGAAAATGCTCTACAATATATATTGTCTAAAATGAATATCAATTTGATGTGCTATAGATATTGTCAAGTAAATATCTGTTTCAAAAAGTTATGGTAGTCATTGTAAAATTTTCTAAATAATAATTTTTTTCTTAAAAAATCATTTTTCCAAAAAAGAAGAAGAAAAAGTTAATTAAATATATAATTAATTAATATTCATAAATAATTTTTATACATTGGCGAATAATTTTAAAATCAACTATATATTTTTGACACCTAGACTTAAAGCTATAACATATTAACATACAGAGTGTAAACCTACTCTTGCCAAACTAAAATTTTAACATTAACTCATTAATTGAAATGATATCCTCCGTATTTGATACATCAACTCGTTTCTATCTTATATTGGATACATATTCCCAACAAAATAAATATGTAAAAATATAACCCTCCAAATTACAAAAAAAAAATATTCCCTCTTATTCATACATTTTCTATGAGCAAAAAATAAAATAAAAAAATAATCCTATAATTGTATCCGAAAAATTTGATAAAATTAACTATATAAAACTCTATTTTTTTATTTTTTTTGTGGTAAATGTATATTACCCTGTTTTATTGTAATGTATTATGTTCTAATTTGGCAAAGTTTGTGTAAATGCTTGTATGTTTGGACTAAATTACTAAGAAAATAATAATTTTGGAAATAATGTGAGGATTGGAAGATGCGCCGTGCATAATGCAAAACCTATTTAAGTTTGGTTATAAAATAATACATCACAAAAGTATAAAATACATAGAGTTGGTTTTCATAAATCTCCATCTCTCAAGTTGTAATTAAAAAAGAAAAAGGTTGGTACTAATTTTTTTTTATAATCTTTATACCCATTTTAATATCACTGAAAATTAATTTTTGGGTCCTTATGCTGATTATAGAACTCTATGCCATATAACGAGTTCCTGGGGACTCAATCAAGTATATATACAGACAAACCTAACTAAAGTTCATCCTCTCTTAATTAGCTTTTGGTTTCCCTCATCCTTAATTTGTTTTTTTTCCTTGTTGTCCTCCTTTTACCTCTTAATGTGGAAGAAGCTCTTTGTCTAAAATATATCCTAGTACACAGATAATGTTAAACAACTTCCTAGCTTTACCAAATACTTAGATGTCAAAGCTACCAATTTCACAATCAAATTTATTATGTACAATTCTGTTTAAGGACTAAGCATGTAGTTATCAACACCAGGCTCTCAGAACAACCTTAAACTTGCAAATTTGGGTGGAGAAAAATCCAAGAAACTAAGAAAGTATATGTCATTGTTAATAACAAACAGAAAAAGGGCTAATGAAATAGCTCTTTCTCTCGAAGCCATAACCTTTTTTATATCCCACAATACTCCTACAGTGGCTTATATACATATCAATACTTAGCATTACAGACATGCAAAAATTTACTAGCTTTATGGCTAAACCTAAACATTTTAACAAGTTTCATATAGGGCACTAGTTTATATGCTTCCTCAAGACTCTACAGCACGTAAACATAACCATCACAAACATATATTCCTCTGATTTAGGCTCATCCTCTGTTCCTTCATTGTTCTTCAAAGCGAACTTTGGGTGGAGATCAATGTTGCAGGCTAGGAAATAATAAGACCAGTAGTCATCAAAGGCATGATCACTTGAAAGAAATACAGCAAAGTGGTAGTCCCAGCAAAAGGGACAGTATTTTCTAGAATAACAATATGCTATTTCTTCTTCTTTTTTTAATTATTATTGTTATAAGTTTTCTTTTTTCTTTTTCCTTCTATTTTTCCCCAATTTGTGATTTCCAAGTACAAAATATTATCTTTAGGCAATTTTTATAACTTCTTGAGCAACTAAATGATAATAATAACAATTTTTTTTGGTCAATAATAATAATAATAACGACGAGTTAATATTATTTATGAAATCATTTTGCATTTTACATTTTTCCTTCCAAATGATACAAAATTTATTCCGGCTTAATCATACATTTGTATACTCAAAAAATAAAAAGTAAAAATTGTAACTGAAAATTTTGATAAAATTAACAATATATAACTCTGTTTTATTGTTTTGAATCTAAAACTAAAAAAATAAAAATAAAAAAAATAAAAAGCTCTGTTTTATTGTTGTTGTGTGGTGAGTACTTTAGGAGTTTTATAACTTTTAAATATGGAGAAGTGTGTTTTAAAGATCGTCTCTAAATTAAACTTTTTTTATATACATCCGGGACATAAGTGATGTGGTTTAACAAGCTATTCATCAGCAATCACATTATAATATTTGTGTAGAATCTACAAATTTTAATTTATTGTCATATATTGTTACGGATTATTATAGATTATTGAATTTATATTGCATATAATAATAAAAAAGATCACAGATGACAAGTTGTAACCGTTATATATAATACTTTTTCGGAAGAAAATTTATCAAAGTGAGGCCGATATGAGAGTGTGCCCATAAATTGCCCGGAAAAAGATTAGTTGAGATTTTGGACACACCCTAACCATTGACAAAAAATATATATTTATATATTATTGTTGTATGTATTATGATCTAATTTCTAAATACTAGCTGGGCAAAGTTTATTAAAAAAACCTATATGTTTGGACTAAGAAAATGATAATTTTGGAAATAATGTTTCGTAAAAGGTACCATTAAATTCAGAGTGCTCGATGGGTTGGTAAGGGTTTCAACTTTTAGCCAAGAAGATTAAAGTTCGAGTACTCCCATTGTCTAGGTCGGAGACTCAATCTATCATGCTGAACTAAACGTGATGGCGAAATATAGGCTGACAATTAGGATGGATCTATCATTCGGATTACAAGAGATACACCAACATCTACCCTTCTAATCTTATATTTTTCACCCAAAAAAAAGGCACCATTCAAAATGCAAAACCTATTTTTAGTTCGGAGGTAAAATAACATTGACCATAATGTTATTCTTAATAATCCAAAGTAAATACATTTTAGAAACTAGGAACATTTTGTTGCAATTCGATTACTAGCTTTCAATAACTATTTACTTTTGACAAATTCTTCGACATGAATTTTTTTTTTAAAGTTTTTTTACATATATTTCTTTGGTGAAAAATGCTTTATATTAATGCTCGGTGGTGTGTGGTCCGTGTGGAAAAGGAAAGAAGAAAAAAAAAAAGGTTACGAACAGCGGCTATTACTCTGATTTACTGCTTTCATATATGAAAATATAGGATTTCTTTTTTTGGATATTAGAAAATATATTAATATTGTAAAACAAATTAATTACAACCAATGTAGAGATTTTCTATTTATTAGAAAAAAGATTAAAGCTACAGCCTTAATTTGCACACCAAGACTCATTGAGAAGCACTACTACAGCAAGAACTAATTTATATAATTAACTACATCAAGGTCAAGCTGTATAAATCTTTAATGGAGACATGCAAGAACAAGTTCTATAACTACGCAGTAGATCTACCAAACCAAAATACAAAATGACTCTCGAGCACTCTGAATTAACAGAAACATTCAAAGAAGTAGAAAATCGATCTATAACCAGCTCGTTTCCATGCATAGAAACTTGTCAGGCGCACTTTATGATTCTGAAAATTCCTCCCCGAGAGTCATTCAAAAAGCTTCACATGAAATGCGAACAACCTAACTACTCTTTTCCACAACACAACACGTATCAAGACGTGGCTCTTTTACTCTTTTTCTTGACAGTTTTGGCAATAGCATTGCAAATCTCTATTTTCCTCTTGTTATTGCTGTGGTTATTATTGGAGGGCTTGTTGTTGTTGTTGTTGTTGTTATTGCTACTAGGATTGTTCATGCTATTGTTGTTGCCACCAGCACTTGCCGAACTCTTGCCCTGAACTTCGAGGGCATCTTTTACGAAAAACTTTAACCTCCACAAGGTAGATTCGCTCTGCAAAAGGAATAGAATATGTCTACTTAAACAATTAATCACCAAACAATTTATACCTAGACAATGGTGGAAGTATAAATGGACAAGCCTTTAAAGAGTGAAGTGCATATGATCACCTGAGCATCAATGTCTAGATCCACCTCTTCAGCAGTTGCTTGGAAGCCTGGATTATTTTGAGCAACAATTTCCAATGCCTTGCTGAGGTCTTCAGGGGATAACCTGGTAAGTGCTGCACCAAGCTTTCTCTTCTCCTCGGTTGACATTTTTCTAGAGTGATGGTTTTAAAATTAGATCTTTGTAGTTGTGGAGATTCAAAAATAGGGAACTTATTAGCATACTCAATTATATAGACCCACCGTCACCCACGTATTCATAACGACAAACGATGTACCCTCCCCTCTCTCTCTCTATATCTTTTCAAGGTATATGTTGCAAATTCTGTTAAAACTACATGCTATAGTACGTAAAAAGAAACTCAGACCTACTGACAGTGCTAACACAATTAAAATTCTCTAATACTTAAATCATGGATGAAGCAAACAGAGGGATTGGAAACAGGGAAAAAAATGAATTTCTCTTGCCACAATCCCCACCTAGCCCGTCCCAACCTTGTTTCAGAGACAAGGTAAATGTTAGCCCCATTCTTTCCCTAGTCCAAAAACAATCCAGCCAATCAAAACTAGGTTGATTGGGATGAATATGACTTGAATTTTGGCATATGTTCAGCAAATTATTCAAGTTTTCCATGAAACAAAGACAAATCAGTGACATCCACAAGTTTCTCATACCGAGCCTTCGAAAAGTAAATAAGAATCTAGAAGAATGATATTACAGCACTGGAGGACAACTTGTTCTTTTTTTAAATGTTAGGAATAGTCTTTGCAATAGTGGGATCTGTCAGAAGTGAGGAGTAATTACCATGTTTTCCATACCTGCAGTTCATAGAAAATATCTCAAGTGCTTTAGCATATTTGTGTTGCATTATTTGCTAAAAGGTGATTGATTTCGGGCTCCTACATATTGATGCATTCTTTTCTTTTTGGTAATAACATTAATTTCCTCTGATGAACAATTCAAGAAAAAGACTTGCAAATATACCATTAACAAGCAGATCCATTGTGGACCTTCGTTTTTGACTGATATAACAGAACAAACCTGCACTTTTGAACAACCATTTCTCGGAGTTCGTCCAAATGCATATCAACCTCATACAGCTGAAAAGAGTACACCTCGATAAGTTAAACAACACCCACTTAAAGGCTCGTTTATATTGAAATAGCGTAAGGCCATATGGAAAAAACATTTTCAACATGCTTGAAAAAAATATAAAGATTACTTAAAGTGAACCATTATCAATTTTAAATATGCTCATTAGAAGACAATTTTAGTACACCTCATTACTTATATCTTTAGTCATTTTGGCATGAGCAGCCTCTTGAGCAAGCTGCATATTCAACTGTGCCTCTGTTTCCTCTGTTTCCCTTCTTTTTTCCTGAAAGCATAGTGCAATGGATGTTAAATGATAAGAGAAGTCGTCAAATGATACTTTAACATGTATGTACCACTAAAACAAATACCCTGAATCATAGAAATGAACCCCTGACAATAAACACTGCCAATAAAAAGATCATATTGTGTCAGTTTAGAATGCAAATTTACCTCTTCTGTAACTTTAGGCAGAAGTTGCAGCCACTTCTCCTCAAATTTTGCCAACAAAGTTTTTGCCATAAAATGAACATTACTTCTCTCATCATTATATTTCATGGCATTTTTGAAAACCAACCTCACATCTGCACATATTTGTCGAACATCTTTGTATCCAGTACCATCCTTTGCCTCCATTTGATTTTTAATTGTACTGAAATCCATTGGCTTGTCAATAACCTATTACACGACCTACAGCAGATTAAAAAAAGGGCCTATACAGAAGAAATAAAATACAGAGTTGGCTACCAGCAGGCAGAAGTCAAGAGACATACTATCTAATAACAAAACCATAGTACACGGGAGAGTTATCCCATCAACTTATACCATTTTGATTTAAAATTGCAGAACATGTCATACATATCTAAATGTGAACCACAATGAATATTTGAGTTAAAAGAAAAAATTATAATGACTTGTATGATCCCCTTTTTGTGGACAATAGAAAAGTTCAAATACCATTACTTCATGGTTGGAATTGGATGGTATCATATGGGCTGGCAACATATGGGCAAGCAAATTCAAACTTTGACCCTTAAAGAGAAATATCACCCATGGCCAGCCCAAAACACCAAACCAAGAGCCACTAATGACCCACTATCAAGTCAACATTCGAATTCTTGCAATGTACTTATGCCCCAGAGCACCAGTGACTTAAACCGCATGAGAGCATGGAACTCTAGACTAGATTATCACCAACTTAATTCCAAAAATTCCTCTACATGCATATGGACAGACATGAATGTGAATATTATGTTAACATACACAATAGATAACATGCACAGCCACATATAGATGTATTTATATATCCATGTATAGGTGGGTGTATATCCACAGTTCACAAGTTGATGAAATGACAAATATCATTTAACTAAATAAAAGTATTTGAATCAATAGTATAAGCATCTATGACATACATTAACACATTAGTGACAATTACGTTAAATTGGGATTTGGCATTTTGAGATAGCCATGCACTTTACCTCATAGTAGTCATGTAAACCAAGACCTTCAACATCTACTGGCTGCATAAAGGGCCATGCCAACTTGTGTTGTGCTATCTGACCACCAGAGCAGACAGACAACCATTAGAAAATTAATTTATTGCACCCCACCTTTTCGTAACTTTAAAGCATGCACTTTATAGAATAGATTCAAGTTCTAGGCAGTATTTAAAATAAAGTTTTAGCAAAATTGAAGGAAAACAAAGAAACTGAGATACAGTAATGTAATTTACCATAATGAAGCACATGCGAAATAAGGAAACTGAGATATAGTTTGGACATTTTTCATATAAGTGTGATTCATGGACCATAGATATGACTATTCAACAGTTAATTCTCTTTTGTGGTTTGAGAGAAAAGAGAAGTTGATTTGTGTGAATGGTATCTCAAAGAAAACAATTGAAAAGGCTAAAAAGGTTTTAATTGATTTTAACTATTTGAGTTCCAATTAATTACACGTTTTAGAGAGTATAACTTATTACTCATAAGGATGACTGCTAACCCAGACCCTATGTCAATATGAAAAAATATTACTTCACTGTGAGATCTAAAGATAGAATGACGAACACAAATCTATATAATCACATAGTGATTCAATGTTAATGAGATAATTGCCTGACGCAATATTGTGCCGAATTGACGCATAAGCTCTTGCATTCTCTTTGCAGCAACTGCTTCCCTACGAGTTGCATCTTGCTGCTGCTTCTTAATACCTGGAATATGTTTTTCTTTTTCTTTATCCTTGATGGTAATGGTGCTTTTAGATGCCTTTGGCTGCTTCTTATTTGTAGTTAGGTAGAACTGCTCTATCTCGGTCACTCTTTGCTCAATCTGCAAGCAAAAAAATAAAAATAGTCATACACTCACATATTGGGACCTTGACAAAGTTAAACAGGAAATAACATGGAAAAACAGTAGTTTAAGATATACTCAGTAAATATCATTGAAGAAGCAAAACTGAGCTCAAAGACATTCCGCCGCTCAGTCATTGCATATTACTTTTTTAGTAAACTATCTTATTTATCGACCATAGTCTCACAATTTAATTAATTTATGACAAAGGGGTGGAATAAAAAAGGTAAGTGCAAGCACTTGAATGATGCAGAAAGGATAAGTAGCTTGCAACAGTCAGCAGTACGAAACTTTATCTAAGCAAGCCCAAGTTAGATAAATGTTTCACTTCAATTCCATTTTTCAGGACTCCCAAAGAAATGCCATTAACATGTATAAAACATGTAAGATCAAGTTCAATTGATGAACTCTAAAATATGGTGTACTTGAAATAAAAAACTAAAAAGGAGTCGGAAATTCAAAATCAAGAAAAAAAGAAAAAGGATGGTGCAATCCATTTATAATTCAATGCCATATATTCTTACCTTATCAACCTTTAGGAAAATATCATCAACTCGACGTCTAAAAGCCTCTACTTCTTCTCCATTACTATAATTACTTATTGTTCCAATATTTCTAACATCGAAAGCCAATGCATCCATTTGATCCATCTGTCACAAAAGCATTGAAAGAATGCCATATCATTTTCTGTCCTTCAATTAACTCCTCACGTCAAAAGCTACAAGCCAGCAAGGTGATGTGTTTGTGTGCAACCGTGGGAGAGAAAATAGTCTACATTTACTAAAAACCCAAAGAGAACTCCAAAAATAGTCACTCCCTAACTTCTATTTAATATATCTCATGAGACTAAAAGATCACAAATTCCCCATAGTTCCCAACGAACAAGCTCTTAGAACAAGAACAATGAAACATTTTTCAAAAAAAATGTTAAGCAAAAATGCAAAATAAACAATCTTATTAACCAAAGCTAATTCATACTTAATTTTCTAAGCATTTGCCAGTGCATATACAATTCACTGAAATACAATTTGGAAAGCTGATATAATTGCCAAATTCATGCCCCAAAAACAAACATACAGATAATTCTCAAAAACTTTCTCCGGTTTACAAGAAAAAAAAAACAACAATAATAAAACAAGCATACGAAATAAAAAATTAAATTTTACCGGACACGAAATAGCTAAAATAATCAGCAGCATTAAACTGAGGAAACAACATTTTAAATTTTTTTTTTTTCCTTAAAGGTTCAAAAGCTAACTATTACAAGCCAGAAAAGGAAAAAGAAAATCAAACATTTATGATTTTCTAGGAAAAGCATTGGAGCCGGAAAATCGTCAACCTTATGTTGATGCGGAGAAATTAATGAGAGGCGTTCACATTCATACATACACACAAAAATACATATATATATTTATAATTATACATATAAAAAAAATAAAAAATAAAAACACAGGCTTTGAAGTATTATGAGCTCAGACATGGAAAAAAAAATACACAGAGAAACAGAGAGAGAAATATTCAAACCAGGACGAAGTGAACGAAGAGTTGCAACGAAAAAGAAGGAAGGAGGAGCAGAAATTGGGGTTTGGTCAGTTTGGAGAGTGTAGAAGCTCAAAGTTGCCTAACGATGTCGGCCTTCTTTTCCACTCTTTGTAACCTCGTTGCTTTGGAATTTTTCTTCATCAAGACGATGACGTTTTTCGTCCTTCACTCTCTGTTGGTTTTTTACTTTTTTAACCTCCAATTTAAATTTTTCCGATGTCTCAAATTTTATCCTATTAAATTTCATAATTAGTCTTTTATTTTTGTATTCTGTAGTTTTATTTTTTTAAATATATATATATATATATAATTTAGTATATTTTATATATTTTTTGTTGGACAATTACTATTTCACACAAATCTGAAAGAATTTTTAAAATATTTGGATTTGCATATTTTAAAATTAAAATTTAATGGATTAAATTTAGATGAATAATTTTTTATACGAACACGATACGATACGGCACATACACGAATTTAGCTTAATATAGCACAAACTCGCATGTTATTTTAAAGATTTGAGTTTGTATATTTTAATACAAAAGCTCAACGGATCATATTTAGATAAATAAATTTTCATAAAAATATGATATGATATAATACGATAAAAATACAATGCAACACAACATGTTGTCAGTTTTAAATATAACCATTGCTAATAGCCCGGTATAACTATTATTGATTGGCTTTCTAATGTCTTTAACCATGTAATGATTTTTACTTATGGCCAATGTCCCACCAATCCCACCTATTTACGAGGTCGACAACTCAATTATATTATTAAGAACACCAAAAAAATTAATTTTTATCCCATTAAAGCATATCTAATTGTGAAAATAAATTGTTTTATATGAAGAATAAAAATTGAATTTATTTAATTATAGATAGTATAAATGTGCAGTCAAATATAAAATTGTTTTTTTAATAGTTATGTGCACAAAAGCTAATTTTAACTATTAATTAATTATATATTTTAGGTCTATATGCACTTTAGTACATTATAAAATTAAATTTCTTCACATAAATATTTCTACAATTAATATATGCAAATTGACACTCTCTAAATTAAAAAAAAAATTATGCATTTGTCCAATTTAGGTCAAATTTAGTTAAAATCGATGAATTTCATCAATTTAAAGATCACATATATAGCAAGTTACCTTAAAAATTAATTCTTTTCAGTTTTAACTGTACAAAAAACTAAAAAAATTAAAAAATAGAAAGAAAAAAAAGCCATAAATAAATTTTTATTTTTTTTTATATTTTTTTATTTTCTGTATAAAAAAATAAAAATAAAATCAATTTTGAGAGTCAAGTATAATGCACGTAACTTCTAAGTTGATGGAATTCATCAATTTTAATTAAATTGGACAAATATACAGTTTTTTTCAATTTAGAATGTATCAATTTGCAAATATTAATTGTAAAGATATCTATGTGAACAAATTCAATTTTAAAAGATATTAAAGTATATTTAAATCTATATTTTATTAACTTTTCTATTTTGGAAAAAATTGAGTTTTTTAAAAAAATAATAATTTTAAAGAAGGTTTACAATTTCTGATAAAGTATTTAGAAGGAAACTTTTACATAGAAAATGTCTAAATTACATTAATTTGACATTTATTTTAGACATTATCAATCCATTAGAAAATAATTTTTATAAAAATTATTTATATTATTTATATGACATATTTATTTTACAATCTATATATACTTATATATTCTGCTTTCGTTCTTGCTATACGACTTGTTGCATTTATTTCATACATCTACCATTATTTGAACAGAATAGCTAGGATTCATTTACTATTTAAATTGTCCCTATTTGAGTAAAATACCTGTTTAAAAGGATGGAGAGAAATGTATTTCAAATTAATTAAGAGGAAATGCAATACATACCCATTAACATCATTTTATAATTATTATTATCTTAAAGTACGTACACAAAGCATTATCCAAGGATGAAAATATCGGTATCGACGGAAATATCGAAGGTTCAAAATACGGAAATATCGATGGAAATATCGACAAAATATCGATATCGATAAAAAAACGAAAGAAATGACGGAAATTTATAGAAAAATATGGAAATTTTTTATGAAACTTCAGGATATGCTTATTTATTAGATATTTTATCAATTTAACTATAAAAATTGAAAAAATATTGAGTGAAAATCATATTTATCATAATTAAGAGATTTATAGTACTCGCTGATAGAAATAAAAATATTATTAATTAAGTAATGAATTATTCATTAATCAGAATAATAATACAAGTACATGATTACTTAAATATAAGTCAATATCA
Source organism: Ochetophila trinervis (assembly GCA_003254975.1). Lineage (NCBI taxonomy): Eukaryota > Viridiplantae > Streptophyta > Magnoliopsida > Rosales > Rhamnaceae > Ochetophila > Ochetophila trinervis. The sequence continues at coordinate 69,274 of QANX01005616.1, forward strand.
TATAGAATTTCTTGGTGGTTGAAAATTTTCACTCTCTTCNACGTACAATATATTATAAACAATCATACTATTATAAAATATATTTGATATTTGATATCTTCAATTATAAAAATTAAAAACTAACATTAAATTATAAATAAATAAATAAGTAAATTTTTAAAAAATTTTGATTATATATTTATCCACTCATCTTTTATTTATTATTTAATTTTAACTACTCAATTTTATACTTAAACATAAAAATGTCATAAATATTTAATAGTAATATGAGTCTGTTATAAGTGTTACATAGAACATAAATTAATTATAATACAACATAAACAACAAAGGGGCTTCTTACTTGGTAAGCACCATCATCCCATACCAAAGAAGCAGAGACTATGGATTCATCTAAGGTTCCTTGTACGGTGACTGCAAAGGACTGCTTCTGCCCAAGAGAAGTGAAAGAGAGAAGCGAAGGAATCACTTCAATCTTAAGTCCTAAGGGAGCATCCACTTTGACCCGATACGTTGACGTCGCCGATCCGACATTCGTGACGGTTCGACGGAAAACACGACTGATGTATTCTGACGGTGAGGAAGCAAGAGCAAAAGAAGGATAGTTAAGGTCCCAAACGGTGCCGTAATTGGCCTCCGAGCTACAACTACTGCTATCCCCAGTAACTGTTCGTAGAAGACTGGTATTATAGCCTTGTCCGCACAAAAACTTAATGTAGTCAACTTCATCAGCATCGTATATCAAACCGGGATTTAGAGACTTTAGAGGATCAATATGGCCTGCTCCATATGCAAACTCCGCATCCGGGTTGGATAAAGCATTCATGGGGGTCGCTGCAAAAGAATTCACAAACAAAAATTAGGGGGGAGAGATTTAATTGTTATTAGATTTTGTCCTGAGCGATAAACAAGATTATCAAATTGTAATATTTTATGTTCAATGTCCTTTCTTTTCTTTTTTTTTTCATATGGTTAAATATGTAGCATGACCCTTACTTAAATATATGTTTGTGTAAAAAAAAAATATTATGGCTTAATTGCATAAACCAACCTGCATTTTGGCTAGAAATGTCAAAATAGTTCACCTTTTCTTTTTTTTTTTAAGCAATGTCACATCGCTGTATTTTATGAAAACGTAGTCAAATGAGTCCTGTTATTTTTTGATAGATATGTGACGCAAAAAATCATAGTAATATCTTATGCGATCTATTTGTTATGTTGCCATTCAAAAAACTTTAAAACACTAATTGCTGGAAATATACAGTATTTGAAAAGAGCCCGCGCTTTTTCAATTCTTCTTTCAAAAAGAGTAACGCTATAAACATTTAAATATTATTATTATTATATTTATTTACAAATAATTCGTGTTAAAATAAAATTAAATTGAAATATTTATATAATTTAAATATAGATAAAAAAATTATTCCATAAATAAGTGAATAAAAAAAATCAATTAAATATTAGTGCTATATTATTTAACAAATAAATATTTTAATATGTTTTGAAAAAAAAGAACAATAAATCATTTTGATTACACACTCTCCCTAAACTGCATATAAATATTTTTATGCAATTAATACAGATATTATTTATAATATTGACAAAATTTCAACGATGCGAATGTGATTATCCATAGCGCGGCAATTAATGAAAATCATTTGAGTAATTTAATTTTGTGGAATAAATGAAATTACCAGTAGTCATGAGGGCGGACTTAATAGCAGCAGGAGACCAAGTGGGGTGAAAGGATTTGATGTAGGCAGCTACAGCAGTAACATGTGGGCAAGCCATTGATGTCCCTGAAATTATATTGTACTTCACAAATCTATTATCGCCTTCTGCTCTGCTAACCGACGATATCGGAGTCCATGCAGCTAGAATATCCACTCCAGGAGCTGACAAATCAGGCTATAAACATACAATTCATTGAATTAACCATACGAAGATATTAGATTGAAATTAAAACTAATTAAAAAGCGATCATATTAATAAATTACCTTAAGAATATCAAGTGTAATTGGATTTGGACCTCTCGATGAGAAAGAGGCTACATATGGAGCTAATGAATCATTTCCCTCATGAGTTTTCAATATGGTTGCTGTTGAGTTATTATTATTGCTGTAAAGATATAAACTAAAACTGTTATTAATAAGAAAATCAACTATTGCATTTTATTGAAGATATCATTAATTAGTTCATTATTAGCTCATGACTGTCCAGACAGAGAACTATTAGTACATTTTTTACTTCAATGATGAGATTTTAAATAGCATATTTAATTTAAAATTTATTAATATATTAGATTCGTATTGTCTACTGATATGTATTTTAATGGCAGCTTTTGAAGCAATTTATAAAAACAGATTATAATAGTTTCAGAAGATGACCTTTGCGAATTTATGTAAAGGTGGACGTCCCCACCATTATCGACATCAAGGTAAGATGCAGGCAAGGGATAAGAGTAGGCAACATCTCTGCTACTCGCTCCCTGCATTACAAGACCAACAGCACCTGCTCGGACCAATGTTGCAGTCTTTTTAGGAACCACAAAGGAATCACAAAGAACTATTTTGCCTTCAACCACACTTTTGTCTAACGAGTCTTCAATGCACAACCTGCATTAATTAGCAAAACTAAAAATTACTATTTCATCACCTAATTTATCCCTATAGGAACTATATAGTACGACAAATTTAGAGTGAACAAAAAGAAATTAATTAAGCCTTTTTGGACATTGAAAAATAAAAAAATAATTTTTTTTTTGGGTTTTAAATACAATTATTTCTTAACAATTTTTACACATAAAATATTATTTTTATATTTATTATTGAATTATCACTCATTTTTAATTTTTAAAATCAATAATAATTCAAAATAGTAACAAAGCTAAAAATATCAAATTTAAAATTAAACAACTCTACTATAATACAAAAAATATATATGCAATGATAAAAAATAAAAAAATAAAAAAAGGCAAAAAATACTTATAAAACTCAAACCGGCCTACATGCATGTAAGAACAGGTATTATAGAAAAATATACATATGAAATGATGAATCACCTTATAAACTATAACAGTTTAAACGTTTGGAAGAAATAATAATTTAACATTTTATGGCCAAATAAATAACAACTAAATGATATTAGCCCAAGTGTTTGACCTGTGAACTTAAAGATACAAAAGAATTTACTTGCCTTGATTCAGAACCATTGAAGCCTCCAGTAACATTAGGTGCATTTCCTCCATAAATTAAGGGAAACATTTGATTTTTAAGGTCAAACGTATTTAATGAAATCCCCTATAAAAAGTTCAAACAAAGACACCACCAATCAGTCTAATTATTCGTGCCCGAAATGTCAACTTTATACATAAGAGGGTATGGAAGTTTCTTTCCACCGTAATTGTCTAAAAATATAGCAAGGTTTACTTTTCTGTGGCAAGAAATATGAACAGTACTAAAATTACCAAAATATTTATTAAATTTAATTATTAAATAATATGACTGTAATATTTAATTATTTATTTAAATTGTACAAACAAATTATTTAATAAATAAATTTTGTGAATATTTAAGTATCTAAAGCACTGCTTATTTAGGAAACCATAATTCCAAGATAATAATGATAATATAAAATTAAAAAAGAAAAAAAAAACAAAGTACCTCATAAATCTTATTGTTACCAAGTTGAATATTGGTGAAAAATTTCCTGTCAATAGTAGAAGCAGCCACAGAGAGCATCCAAGGAGAAAAATTAGTGATAGTGGCAAGGGATGGACCATCGTTCCCAGCAGAAGCAGAAGTCAAAATCCCATTTCTCATGGCATGAAACGTTCCAATCGCAATGGAATCGTTGAAATAATCCCTAGCGATGGAACCTCCTACCGACAGCGATATAATGTCCACGCCGTCACCAATTGCATCGTCGAAAGCTGCAAGAATGTCGGCATCATGGCAACCATCGTGCCAGCACACTTTATACACAGCGATTCGGGCTGATGGAACCCCACCTCTTGCTGTTCCCGAGCCCAGGCCCAGAAGACTTGCTCTCTCCACTAATCCCCCACCTACCGTTGATGCTGTGTGCGTCCCATGCCCTTCTGAATCTCTTGCAGACTCTATATCACCTCCGCCAAATAACCCGTCCGTGCGATAATATCGTGCTCCGATAACTTTACTGTCCATGGTTGAAATGTCTCAATACTTTTGAAAGTGATTATCTAATTTTTTTTTCTTTTTTTGAATGAAAGTGATTATCAATTTCCCATAATAGCTGGGGTGATAATTAAAGCCATTATGTTACGTTAATTAACTCATTAGTATCAACATAATTAATTATAAATAAATTAATCTGTTTAATTTGAAATTAATATGAATAAATTAAATTAATTAATAAAAATTTAAAATAATAATAAATATATTCGTATAATATAAATAATAATAATATTTTATTAAAATATATTAAAGTGATCCATCTATTTAACATGAATAATAATAATAATAATAATAATAATAAGTGTTAGGGTCGAAAGTTTTTGATACAATTAATAAATAGATTAGTAGAAACACGCCCCACAAAGTAAATTATCATTTTTATTAATTGCTTTTAAAATTTTTAAAAACATTCTTAATTGGAAAAGCCCAATAGCATAATTGAAAAAAGTACAGTAGAATAGGTGTATAGGATGCTTCTTTTTATATGCTGATTGAGATTAGGCTAGAATAAATTTTTTTAAAAGTGTTGTATTAAATAAAATTTTCAAAAATATTATTTTATTATGGACAATATTAATTTATTATGGACAAATATTACTCTGTTATGAATAAATAACACATGTCTATAATAGAGTAACGTTGTAAAATCTATGTATAAAGAAGTAACATCTATCCATAATAAAGTAACATTATTCATAATTAAAAAATATTTTTTAAAATTTTATGATAAAACCTAATTGTATTGTAGAGTTTCCATGCTAATTGACTCTGCAAAAAGGATTTCACAAATAAATTTTAAAAGGGGTTTGTCCCACTTAAAATATTACATAGTATAACTATAAATATTCATATTGCTTGGATAGGAGATACAATTTTTTTGTTGAACTAAATATAATGATAAAAATTAAAAAAAAAAAAAAAGGACTAATCCATACATATGGATCTACAACTCAAAGTTATATAGTATATAATAGTCTCTGCCCACCCTTCTAACCTGTTTTTATTATTAGCATTATTATTATTACTAAAAATAATAAAAATTAATATAAGGAACGTACGTACTTGTTGCAAGTGAAATTTACTTGATGGCAGGTGCCTTTCCATTTCTTAGGAGGGGGACCAAACCCAGTGTCCTTGAAGCTATCGGATTCAGGCCAAATTCCGGTGTCGAGAACACCGATGACAGTGTCACTCTCGACGGTAGTTGATCTCTTAACTTGTTTGGGAAAACCCAAAAAGTCCCAGGACCTTGTGGTATGAAGCTGTTTCTTTTCATTAGGGAATACAGACACTACACCATCCATTCCTACGTATCCCAAACGTAAGAGTTTGTAAAAGTCAGTTACGTAGTAGGCATTGATTCGTTAAAAATAAAAATAAAAAAATTGAAAAAAGAGGGCAAAAAAACTGAGATTATAAAAATTCACCCACTGGCCATCTTATGCACTTCTTCCTCTGTTAGCTTCACGACAAAACCGTTGAAACTCCTCTTGTAGCTGTGGAGTAAATAATCCGTTGCAATATCGCTGAATGCAGACCAAATTTCCAAGACATAAATTAAAAAAAAAAGAAAATGAAAGTACATTAGTGGATATGTATATGGACATCATAAATAAGTGCAGCTAAATTGAGATTTACTTTGAAATTGGGTTGGAATCTAATTATAACATGAAATCTAACATATCATGAAAAACAATATCCTAAACTAAATCTCCAACTGATCGATTATACGCGTGCATCCCCTCTTGACCACAATTTTTCCTCCACTATAAACAAAATAGTACATAAGAAATGTGTCTTTTCCTCTTTTAGATTGTGCTTTAAATTAACATTTGACCAATACAATCATAAAACATCGCATTGAAGGATTTAGATTAGGAAACTTTAAAATACAAATACTAAGTGTATTTAACATTATTTTAAAGAGTTTTTCGAAACATTTCAGTAATAAAAATCACCTCTAATATAATATATATATATATATGTAATAATTTTTTTTTCATCTGCAAATTCTAAATGAGTTTTGTTCGAAAAAGAATTTTAGTGACAATTTTTGTCATTTGTCATTAAAATCTTTTATCCAAACAAAACTCATCTAGAATTTTCAGATAATAGAATAACTAGATATGTATATATATATATATATATATATATCATTTTTGTTAAGAGAAAGTTAATATCTATGATTTTACACTTTAAACTATGACATGTTTTTCACTTAAGTACCTCTCAAACAATAATATTTATCTCACATTGCCCCCTTAAACTATTGAGTTTGTATCACCTTAGTACCAATTGTGGAGTTTTTTCTAATGAATTTGGTCAAATAAAGAAGCCATACTTTTAAAAAAAATTATTAAAATTGTTTTCAAATAAAGTTCCATGGGCTTTAATTTTATCAAATTCATATTTCTAAGATGTTTGACTAATATAACATGGTGAAAAAAATAATAATATGAATAATAGTTCAGAAGACTAGAAGAAATTTCCAAAGCAAAGTAAATAACCCAAAAAATAACCCCTTAAAAGCTTTAGATATTTAATTTTATGTTGACATTAAACTGTTGTTTAATAATAATAAAAAAAGAAAAAAAAATTATAACTATAAGTACAGCGAGGAACTTAGTCAATGAAGCTTAGGAATTAATAATCAATTAATATATGTAGTACTTAATTTCCTTGCCTGCCAACGACTTCCTGTAGCATGTTCTCGTGAAGGGCTGAAGAAAAAACCTTGCCCTTCGGATGTTCTCCCATATACACAATATATGCCTGCATTCACAACATCACACCTTCACCAAAACGAACCTTTTCAACTTAAATCCGTTTGATTACTTAAAGCAACGAAATTGAACAAAAGAATGTAGAGTTTTGGCTCTTTTCAAGGAAGGCCATTCCAAAACAAAACCAGGTTTATTTTTTTAATAAAGAAAAATATAAAAACATGATGATTCACTCTCTATTAAATCAATAGTAATTCAATTTGTTATTGAGCCAAAAGTTAAATAGATCCTCGCTTTAAAAAAATTTAGATAACAAATACACATGTAAAGTTCTAAAATATATGTATACTTGCCTTTCTATCGTCTCTAGATTCTGTGCAACGAATAACCAGAGTACTGCATATGAGGATGAGAACCAGAAGCCATGAAAGAGGAGAGATTATATTTGCCATTGAAGGAACGCGGCAGCTCGCTAGCTAGCTAAAAGCTTCTTTATGAGAACTGTGTGAAAATATTATTATTGATGTTCCAATTTATATTAAAGCAAATTAATTGAACATTTCAACGAGGACATTTCTTTTCGTGACCTTTTCTTGTTTGTTTGTGAAAATACATCTAATGCAAGTCGTTGGTCGTAAATTAAAAATTCCATAGTTGATTAGTATATGTATGTTATAATTCATTCTCCGCGTCATGGAAAATGTCAAGTGTTTATCTTTTTAATTTATTTTTCTTCTTTTTCTTTTCTATTTTTTTTTAAAGAGTTTAATGCTATATAGAGAACAACTAACAAATCATGAGTTTTTTTAATTAATATATATCTATACTAGGAGTGTGCATTAGCCAAGCAAAAATTGGCCAAATCAGTCGGTTTTCATATCATAGCCGGATTTATTTGGTCTTTAATATGTGATAACCGAAAATACTAGTTCAATGGCCAGTTCAAGGGTGAATATATACCAAAATTGACCAAACTGAATCGGTGATATGTACACACTCAAATCTTCGCTACCTCACCTCATTCTCTTAAATCTCAGATGTTCAAATTTTTTTCATTACGGTATATTCCCTTCAAGTCTTGCCACCTCACCCTTTTCTCTTATTATCAACCGTTAATTTCTTTTTTATCACCAGATTTAGTCTCAGTCGTCGATCCCCCCTGATTGAACCACAACCATTGATAAAAAGAGTTACCTTCTTTTTTTTTTTTTTCAAATCTCATTGTGTTCTCTCAATCATTCAAACCCTACTATTCTCCCTATGTTGTCCTCTCTCTCTCTCTCTCTCTCTCTCTCTCTCTCTCTCTCTCACTTTGTTCTCATTCTCAGGCTATCAAGTCTTACAAATCGAAAAACCCTAACCTTTCTCCCTCACACCCATGCACCCATCTCATTGATCGAAGACCCTAACCCTTCTCTTTCCCTCCCATGCTCTCATCTTATAAGCTTTCACGGTTTCACCTCTACGGCGTCAGTGACCTCATTTGAACTCACTCATCGGCGACACTCACTCATCGAGATTCATAACCAAGAAGATTTTTTTTTCCATTTTGTTTATGTTAGAGCATCTTCAATGGTGCTCTTTATTTTAAAGAGCATAATTTTTAAAATAAAGAGCATCTTGAAATTTTTTTTAAAGAATAAAGAGTGAATTTTTTTATCAACTCCAATGGCACTCTTTATAATCAGTCTTCATTTTTACATTTTCCAATAAACAATTATGATTCATATTTTTTCTTCATTTTTCATAATTTCTAAACCAAGATAGTATTAAAAAAATTAAAATATAAAATTAAAATTAATATATTTAATTATAAGTGTGCATAGGAAATTGTAGAGCAATAAATGAAGTTCTATATAGAGAGTGAGTTTGACTCTTTACATTTGGAGAGCCAAGGTCTACTCTTCATTTTAATTTATTATTTTGAAAAGTCCATTGGACCTATGAAAAATAGTTATAGCTCTTTAAAATAAAAAAGATAGAGATTTTAAAGAGCCAATTGGAGATGCTCTTAGTGTTAGTGTTTGCAGCTTTGTGTTATTTGAAAATGTCACTTTCTGTTAGAGTGTTATAGTGTTTGGTTGTTTGTAATGCTGAATTACATATACTGAATATATTTAAAATTTCTGTTATAGTGTTTGTATTAGTGTTTTGTTTTTCTGTGTTTGTTACTTTCCCTTCTCTTTTTGAGATCTAAACCGATCAATGAAAACCAAAGCTGACCGATCATTATCAGTGTGGTTTTGCGCATGTTATATGTAATACTCGGCCGGTTTCGATTGGCCACCTAACCAAAACCAACATGTTTAGTTCAGTGCAAAAACCAGCCAAAAATCCAGCTGAACCGAGCTAGTTTTCAAAAGATAGTTTTCAATTCATCCTAAAGGACATGCTTTTATTTACATGCTAATTTTTTAATTTTTTTTTAATAATTTAAGTTTTTAATATTATATCTATATTTTATATTTTAATTTTATCTATAAATCATGTTTTTAATATTTTTTTGGTTTATGTTGTATTGCAGTGGCCTTATAATGTGTTAAATTCCTACACAAGAAGTATTTTGGTGGGAATGTTGCTATGAAGGTTGATATCAAACATGCTTTTAATACATTGGATTGGTATTTACTGGGAGCAATTTTAAAAGCTTTTGGTTTTTCTAATCAATTTTACAGCTGTAATTTTGTTATTCTTCGTCGGTTAGAATTCTATTATTTTCATCAATGGCTTTCTGTTTGGTTATTTCGTTATTCTTCGAGGGTTAGGCAATGTGATCCTTTATCCCTGATTCTTTTAGCATTGTTGTAGTTTTTTTTTTTAAATCAAAACTCAGCAAACCAAATTGATTCCTATTTATGCAACTAGGAATACTTCGGCTCCCATGCATCTTCTATATGAGGATGATATTTTTTTTATTTGGTAGAGGAACCAAATCAAATTTACACAAGGTGGTGGAGATTTTTAATATTTATGTGGATATGGCCGACCAACAAGTTAATTGGAATAAATCTTTTATTTATTTTGGCACTTCTCTTTCAATTGCTAGGCAGGTGCAGCTAGTTCAAGAGGTGGGCATGCTGCATGGGAGTTTGCTTTCTATTTATTTAGTATTCCTTTTATTAAGAAAAAACCTATGAGTGCTCATTTGCATACTATAGCTGACAAAATTCTTCATCATTTCAAGGCTTGGAAGGGTTGATCTATATCCTTTGGTAACCACTTTTAGCCTTATTGACTTAGTAATTACTTTTTTCCTTTGTCCATTCTTTTCTGGTTTATAAATGGCTTTTGGATTTGCTTAAATATATGCAACGGGCTACTAGGAATTTTCTGTGGCCTAGTTCTATTAATAGCTCTGCTAGGGTTTGGGTTGATTGGTTTCGTTGTTGTTCGCCTCTTATGTTAAGGGCTTGGGTATCAAAAATCTAAGGTTCTTCCATAATTTAGTAAACTTGCTTAGAAAGTTTTAACTGAGCAATATTTTGTTTTTGATTTCTTGCGAGCTAGATTCAAAGGTAAATTTGATGTTCGTTTTCATTTATCTTCATATATAAAGGTCATTCTTAAGGATTTGTAAAATGGCTATTTTTGGATTATTGGTTGCAATTCTCATGTTAATTTTTGGACTGATAATTGGCTTGGCAGTCCAATTAGTAACATGTTTGATTTAGGAAATTTTACTTAGGGTCAAATTTAATAGTCTTAATGTTCTTAACAAATAATGGGGTTTGGAATTTGCGTTCATCTTTTAAGGTGCAGTTTTCAGAGTTTTGTAGTGAAACTGAGAAGTTTAAAGTTTCGAGTTATGAGAATGATTTCTTAGTTTTGCAAGGCTCTTGGTCATGTATGGTTGGTCGTAAGGATGTTTATTTGAAATTTTTTGATAATTCTTTGCCGATTGGTTGGGAAAAGGTTATCTGGCAATCTTTATTTCCTTCTTCTTGAAGATTTCTTTGTTCAATTAATAATTTTGAATAGACTTCCTATGGATTATTATGGTGTCTCATTGTTTTCTTTGTGGCATCTCTTTTGCTTTTGCTCACGTGCTGGGGCTATTTGGGACTTTGTTGGTTATCTATTTTCTGTGCCAATTGTTTTTGGGGACTTTTTGGTGGATTTCTTTGAGGGTTTTACTTAAAGTTGATATCGACTCTGTTGTGGTAGCATCTTTTAATGTTATATGGTATGCCCATGATTTTGTTCTCCACAAGAATTTCAGAATTACTTTTTTGTAAGGCTTTTGGCTTTATCAGGATATCCATTAGGAAGGCAAATCTGGTTACTAAAAGGGTTATGCGCAATACTGCTTCTTATTTGGTGTTTTTTTAGGAAGTTAGGTGGGGAGATGAATAGGCCTAAGGCTCCTAAGATTATTAATATTGTTTGGAGTCTCCTTGTGCCGTAATGTTCTAAAATCAATATAGATGGAACAGCTCTTGGGATTTCGGGTTTGGCGGGTGGAGGTGGTATTTTCGCAACAGTAGAAGGTTGGTTAAAAGTTGTTTTGTGATCCCTTTTGGTAATCTTTTTTTCCTTTGAGGCGGAGTTGTTGGCAGTGATACATGCATTGGAGATTGCTGAGGAGAATGCGTGAAGAATTTATGGTTAGAGCATGACTAGAAATATGTTATGGATTTAATTTCTTGTTTTTCACATTATATGCCTAGGTGTTACCGGGCTCATTTGTTTGTTTACATGGATTACATTTCTTATATTTAGTTTAAAGTTTTTTACATATTTAGAAAAGGTAACAGGGTGGCTGATCCCATTTCAACATACGCTTTAGATGTTACTTAGTTTAGGTGGTAGTTAGCTTTACCTAATTTCTGCAATGTCGCTCATTCGGATGATATTTTTAGTAATGATTCTTATAAATGTTCTTAGTTTGTTGTTTTGCTATTTTACTTGATACTCTTTTTCCTCCTTGTTGTTTCCCCACTGCGGTATTCATCAAAGAGGTTTTAATGAGGCAAAGTTGTTACTTTTTGTCATTCAAATTGATATACTACATTTTCTTACTGTTAATATATTTTACTTGTTTGGATATGAGGATTGTGGGGTACCAATCTAGTTGAGATGTCCCTGTTTTTTCCTTGGTAAGTAATTCATTGGTAATTTTATATTTAACACTAAAATCTAATATAAAAATGTGAATACATAGGAATAGCTAATTAGATTTTTTAAAAAGCATGTGAGTCCCATTTTTCATTTTCTAAATCAACAAGTCTCTCTAAATAACTTGGAATCACCATGAGGAGATCAATTTTATACTAATATACATATACATATATATATATATAGTCAGGAGTGTATACCTAACAATTTTAAAATGCAGACCATTATTAATAATTTAATATCAATGATAAAATATTGACAAGGCGTAACTAATAACAGTTATTAGTGATGGTCCGTATTTTAAAATTTTTAGGTACACTTTACAGTGGCCTGACTATATATATATATATATATATATATATATATATATTATGCGCTTCTATGAGGCAGATAACTGCACTATTTTAAAATGCAGATTGTTAATAATCTATTATTAGTGACAACTTTATTGCTAAAAAAAATATTAGTGACGATTAGCGACAAAGGAAACATTGAGAATAAATAATTAGTTACCATCCACATTTTAAAATGGCACTGATAGCACCATAGATAATCATATATTTATGAGGTGGATATCCAGACAATTTTAGCATAATTCAATCTCACATAAAAATAACAGTACCAAATTATAACTATGAGAAATTGAAAATATAAACAACAAACATAGAAGAACAAAAATTGAATGATTAAATTAGATTGAAATAAAAATAAGTCTCACAATTGCATAACTAGTTTAAAATTATTCCTACCCAAGAAAAGAAGTATAGAAGCATAAACTTGAGAAGAAAACTCAATTATGATGCTAAAATTCCTTTAAAAGTCAGCTCTCATTTACAACAATGATAAAACATATTTATACTAAAATCTAGGACTAAAACTGATAAAATCGCACAAAAATGACCAAATTTGTGCCCATTTAGGCGGCTAGGCATGCACCTGGGCTGCACTGCCTTGTTGCCAATGTCCACTTAATAACGGTTTTGCCACTGTTTTTTCATTTTTCTGTTTAATTACGATTTTGCTACTGTTTTTTCATTTTTCATCTCTTTAAGCTCAAATCCACCTCAAACATAGAAAAATACAAATTAATATATTTTAAATGAATAAAATATGCTCAAATCAAGTATTAAAGTACATAAAATATATAAATATTGCATACCATCAAATACCTCACACTTAATTTTTCCACGTCCTGGGCAAATCATAAAATATTACATTAAAACAAAAAAAAAACTAAATCAATCAAGTAACAAAATATTATAGATAGAGACATAACCAAAAATTCAACAACTAGCACATCATAGCCACATAAATCCAACAATCTTCAGTCTTACTAGCAACCAACTTAATTAAGCTCAATTCAAACTAACTCGGCAAATAACTCACAGAATTCTCTCAAATCACTCAAGTGTTTACAATGTTGAAGATATTCTCTCGAATTCAACGCAAGAATTTGATCTACCATAAGCTTGCTTATCAATCTAATATCCACTACCTAGCATACATTTAAGCAAAAATCCGAAAGTCTTTTAAAAAGTTGTAAGGTGGCTTAAGTAAAGATATGGTAAAAAAGAAAAATTATAAGAAAAACAATGGGTTAATATCAAAAATCCAACAAAGCATTTAAAATATGATCTCACCAATACCCATCAATATTTTCAAATTATTTTCTCTCTTGCCTAAACTTACCACATTAGGCATAATTCTCATGCTTTTACACAATCAAAAAATTTGGATTTTCTTTTTTCTTTTTATTTTTCATTTCATTTTTTTTTCAAATTTTTTTTTTTTTTTTGCAACTATATATTTTTTTTAAACGAACACACTAGAGCATGAGAATTCCACTCAAAATTTTAACTAAACCACTTTATACAATTCATTCATACCAACCATCATAAACATGATCACTCCCACACTCAGTCAAAACAATCTATTTGCTCCATTACACATCTCAAATGTTCAATTAGACTTAAGATAGGAAAAAATAGTCTAAAACCAAGTTCAATGCTTGAAATGTAGGCTGAAGAACAAAGAAAAAGATCATAAAAACTCAAAGGGGGTTAAACAATGATGAATATAAAGGTTGGCTTTTTAGGCTAAGTGCCTAAAATAAAATAAAAATGCCTTCATCATTTTAATGCAAAAATGCAGCAATGTGATCTCAATAAGCATGTCAAAGCAAGTTATAAAAATACAAATTCAAACACAAATATCACTCACAAAAATGATTAAAGGAAGTAATTAATTTAAATTCAAGGCTCAAAAGCTCACTTAAGCTTAAATTTACCGAGACTAACTCTCATTTTACCCAATGCAAAATGGTTACCAAATCAGACTTCAAATTGCTAAACTCACTAAACTAATCATGCTATTTACTTCATTTTATCTAAATCTCTATCTATTATATTGATACTTTCATGACTCATAACAATGAGAAACATGAAAAATTAAACAAAGCATTTGTTCACTAATCTCAGTCTCAGCCCAAAAACACAAATAAAAAGCAAAATAAACATCATAACAAAACACAAATAAAACAAAATAACTAACCTAATAAAATAACAAATAAACTAAATAATCATAAATTACCCCCATACTTAAATCACATTGTCCCCAATGTGCATCAAATGAATAAAATATATGAAGAGAAAAGTAATACTCTCCTGAAAAAGCGAAGTCCACATCATGCACAGGAACAAGCCAAACTACTGGTGTGATTGGTTTTTTTTTTGGCTGCACCTCCATCAAATATTTTGAAAGTCTTCACTTCTCCATTGAATTCGAAAGTCAAGACTCCTTTATGAACATAATTTTTTTCAATTTTCGTTCGATATTCTGATAATCTAGTCATGAGCCTATAACAACACAAACTAAAAAACTAGAATAGATTTTAGAAAGAAAAATTAGTGCACAATCCCCAGCAACGGCGCCAAAATTTGATGCATGTCATAAACACCAAAATTATAATATTGAATCTACCAAAACTATTGTAGTGGCAAGTCCAAGTTGAATCTACAAAGACTGTGTTGAATTCCAATTTAAATTCTTCCCTAATAAAATACTGAACTAAAAATATAAAATGGGAAATTTTTGATTGCTTGCAAAATAATTTAAATCAAATCAAATCAAAACTAATAAATACTGAAAATAAATCAATGAGATAAACTCTTAGGATCATAATAATTCATAAGACTAGTAAATAATTGATCATAGACATAAAAATTTCAATTCTTTATTCAGTTTAGCATAAATAATTGGTCTGGCCTAATTATTCAATATTTCTCACTAAAATAAACTAATTCAGATACTATCATGAATTAAGTATAAATTTTGAAATTAAATCTAAAATCAACTTGATTTGAAATTATCTCAAAAAATAATCAAGAACAAAAGAAAAACCAAATAAAGACAAACTCTACAAACGTTGCAAAGTTTTAATCTAATTTATGTTTTTCATAGACAATTAACAGAAACTAAGAAGATAGTCATCTATTTGCTATTAATTATTAAAAATCCAATACAACTGAGAATCCAATTTAGCAATAATTCAATCTCACATAAAAATAACGGTACCAAATTATAACTATGAGAAATTGAAAATATAAACAACAAACATAGAAGAACATAAACTGAATGATTAAATTGGATTGAAATAAAAATAAGTCTCACAATTGCATAACTAGTTTAGAATTATTCCTACCTAAGAAAAGAAGTTTAGAAGCACAAACTTGAGAAGAAACTCAATTCTAATGCTAAAATTCTTTTAAAAGTCGGCTCTCCTTTACAACAATGATAAAACATATTTAACTAAAATCTAGGGTTAAAACTGATAAAATCGCATAAAAATGACCAAATTTGTGCCCACCCAGGCAGCTGGGCATGCACCTGGGCTGCATTGCCTTGCTCCCAATGTCCGCTTAATAATGGATTTTGCCACTGTTTTTTTATTTTTCATCTCTTTAAGTTCAAATCCACCTAAAATATAGAAAAATACAAATTAATATATTTTAAGTGAATAAAACATGCTCAAATTAAGTATTAAAGTACATAAAAATAAAACTTAACGAAATGCTCCCGCTATTGGATGGATTTGAAGGCAAGTTCGAGGTGTGCTAGATTTGGAGTTGAGACTGAAGATAGAAATTGGAAAGGCACAAAAGCGAGATGAAACTCAAGGTTAGGAAATAGGTTGGCGAGTAGTTGCTGCTTGCTTCTTTTGCTATCTAGGGCAAAAAAGAATGGAGGAGTATTTTAAATAAAAATATACAAATATAATATTAACATAATGCTTTTGTTTTTTGTTTTTTTTTTCAATATTCGGTTCAGGTCCAGTACCCAAACTAACCAGTCAATTTTGGGATCCAAAAACCAAAAACCAACTGACCCCTTCAAGTTTTTAGACGAGTCAATTCAGGTTGGGGCAGGTCTTGCGGGGTTGGGTTTTAGGTTGTTTTTGCACATGTCTAATATTTGCACCATAAAAAATTCTTATATTTATGGGGCAATTATACATAACATTTTAAAATATAAATCGTCATTAATAATCTATTATTGATGATGGCTTCATAAATAAATAAAAATTATTAGTGATGATTAACGACAAATGTGTCACTGATTATATATAATTAATGGCGGTCCGCATTTTATCTGCACCATAAAAAATCTCTGCATTTATCAGGTGGATATCCATATCATTTTTAAAACATAGATTATCACATATAATCTATTATTTATGATTTCTCACTTAAAAAAAATTATTAATAGTGATCAATGACAAATGTATCACTGATTACGGATTATTAGTGACAATTTATATTTTAAAATAGTACGGATATCCGCACCATACAAAATATCTATAAATCTTTCAATGAATTATTTACAAATAACAACCTATTTTGTAAATCTAGATGTTGATAAATGATAATTCATGTGAAAAGAATTCCAACATGGTCGAACTGAATGGCTAAAAATGATTTAGAGGTTTTGGTGATGTAGTTTAAATCATGATGTGAAAGTGAACAAGAAGACCAAATCAATTTGTGTTTAATTAGGGTGTTTTAGTATTCCTAAGCTGGTCCACTGAAAATTCTCTCCTAATAAGAAGAAAAAAATAATTTTGAAAAATGTATGGTGCTTTAGAATCTGACTTAGTAGTTTGCTGCAAATGGAAGGAACTTAATTAATTACATTAAAGAAGCGCATAATTTTAAATTGGAATATAAGCTGACTTTTATAACAATAATAAAATAAGTTTTAAAAAAATAAGTAAAAAATAAGGTTGTTCTTTTTTTTTTGGGTTCTCAAATTAGGTAGAAATTTATGTATTTATTTTGGACTGAATCTTAGGAGTGTGAAAGTATTTCTAAAATACAATCATAAGCCTCAAGCTAGTAGACCCTCTGGCTTGGTTGAATTCAGATATATTAATTGGAAATTGTAAGCTAGAGGTCTTCCAAGTTCCATTTGGTGCATTATTAATCTTTCTAAATTAGAAATATAAGGATTTGAAATCCGAAGCATTGGTTAGTATTACATTACAAATGACAATATGAGTTTAAATTGTTTTTTATTAAGAAAATTTTGTATACATCGCTATGGATCAGCTGGTACCGATCCAAATCAATCAGTGATATATGTTTAAATTTTTCATAACACTAGCTCATCATCTTAATTATAATTTCTTTTAATTTCCTTATATTTTGAAAAAGTAAAACTTTTTGCAGGGCTGGTTATTGTTACATGGATAGGACTTTTCACTTTTTTATCCTGCCAAGTACCAACATAGACAGAGAGGGTATTTTTCTATTTCTTGTTGTCTTGGATATTGGAATGTGTATTGCTTATATAAGAATTAGAATCATTCTTTGGCACGTTTGAGGGAAACTACTATATAACTACCTAATTAAATATGTTTGAAAAAATTAAACTTAAATTTAGCCCGAATGTTAGAGTTCAAAACCGTCTAATTTGTTTTGGAATGAGTTTGAATTTTAAATTTTTAATATAGACATGGTTCAAAATCTGATCCTTAGGCATGCTCAAAGTCCAATCTAAAATCTATCAATTTGGGCCTGCTAGATTTCTAATCCGATATAATTTATTTTAAATTTTTTTATATATCTAAATAATTATTGGTCGAATCATAAATCACATTAAATTAGCAAAAAATGATGAAAATTAATAATTAATTATCTATATTATATATATAGACATATATAACAATTATGGATCTAAATCTTAAAATTTGCTATATAATTTAATAGTCTATTTATTTAATATGTATAACAAAATTAAATTTATTATATTTGAAAAAAAAATTATAATTTTTTATTAGAATTTAAATTTATGATTTATTTTGAATATATAAAAATATCATAATATTAATTTTTATTTTTATATAATATAATATAAAAAAATATTTTAAATTAAATTTTAAATTTCAGTTTAAATTCGAAGTTTGAGCTCAATATTCTAAGTCTAAAATTTGGCTTGATACTCATAAAGCTAGGCACTAGCTTTAAAATTTGGAGTATTGGCCGGATTTAGTCCGATTTAAATTCTCTTTCCAATCTGAAAAAGTTCAATCCAAACCCGACCAAGTCCAAAATTTTGAATTCAAATTAGATTGAACTGTCCAAATTTACACCTTTATATATAACTCAAAAATAAATAATTAAATAAAATTTTCAAGCTTTCTAATCAGAATTTCACCATGATGAACATCTAACAGCGCTCTTAACAATTTTTTCTATCCAAGATCAAGTAAATTTACTTGGTTTCTTTGATTTTTTTTGTTCTTAATTTTGTTGGTGGTGATTAATTCGTATTGGAAGAGGTTGCTGATGGACAATTTTGTTTTGGGTTGATTATCGTCAATGGAAAATTCTGTGATTTTCAGATTCTTGCTTTTTCCATTTTCTATTAAAAAAGAATCTAATGACATTTTAAACTGAAGTCTTTTTCTTCCATTTTCCTTTGGCTTCTCAGAAGCCAAACAAAGAGAAATTTTTTACTAGGGTAGTGAAAGGAGAAGCCATTGGTGGAGAAAAAAAATAAAATAAATAAACAACTTATACTGCCAGAACAGGAGGAGATTCTCAATTAGGAAAAATAATTAAAAAAAAAAAAAATAGGTACCGGAGCCATGGGAGAGAAGGGTGAGAAAAAGCTTGGATGGGTGGAAGAACAACTGTGCTAGTTTTTAAGTGTTATATTCAATTTAGAATTAATTAAATTAAAATTTAAAAGTTTAAACTACTCAATTCAAAATTTAAAAAAATTTATATAAATAAAAAATTATTCAATTCAGAATGTAATAAAATCTATAAAAGTATATTAAAATTTACTATATTTGACTATAAATTTTAATAGATTTTATTTTATTTTTATGAATTCTATATAAAATCAATGAATTTTTATAAAAATTTATGAATTCAGTCCAAATCTATACTTTCATTAATGAGAATGTAATAAAATCTATAAAAATATATTAAAATTTACTATATTCGACTATAAATTTTAATAGATTTTATTTTATTTTTATGAATTTTATATAAAATCAATAAATTTTTATAAAAATTTATGAATTCAGTCCAAACCTATACTTTTATTAATGAGATGAAATTTTTTTAAGATATGCCAGTAAATAATTTGGAGTGTACCAGCTTATTTGGTACTACTATGTCATATAATTTTTTTTTTTTTGTTTTAGTTTAACCAACTAGTTTGTCATGTAGTATTCAAATTCTATTTACATGGGCAAAGAAAAAAGTAAAAAAGTGTTAAATTTGTTAACAAACTATTCCTATCACAAAGTCAATCTTCATAGATTAAGCTCCTATAAGGTAATTATGTCATCGCTCCTAGTCTAACCTTTTATTTATATAATTTTTTTTTTCGATAATTTTATTGCATATTCCTGAATTATCTCCTAAAATATAACTTTTTATATCCCTTTGCCTTATTATTATTATTATTATTATTATTATTGACAAAGATTGGCTTTTTTATTATTATTTGAAAACATATTCCTATTGAGACCCATTCTATAATTTGATGGGCCTTGAATAACCGATTATAGTGTAAAGGCCCATATCGAGTCTACAGTGAGTCTTTAGTTTGAAGCGAGACCCGTTCATTTTGATTCTAATATTTACAAAAAAAGAGGGAACGAAAAGGTAAGAAGAAAGTTACAAAGGAAGGAGTAAGTAGGATTTTTTTTTTTTTTTTTGGGTGAATAAGGAGTAAGTAGGTTGCTATCTATAGATGCGGGAGAAGTTTATATATTACAATCTGATTTTTTTCTTTCTAGTAACAGCATCTGTAATAAGCTTTTTTAAGGCTTCATCTTCTCTATTTTAAAAAGTTATATATTTATATATTTTATACTTTCAATGGACTTTTTGTATTAACAAATTAAAATATGATTTATTCCATGTACACTCCCTGACGTTTGACTATATTACAATCCGTTTTTTCAGATTTCAAAAATTTTAATTATCTTCGTTGCCGTTAGAGAATCTCCATCACATTTAACTGGAAAATGGTAAAATTATCTTTTTGATTATCGATTTGATTTGAAAAGACGTATGACTTCATTTCTGCGACGTCTGTTCATTTTCTCTTTCTCCAGAGTCGAGAAGTCACTATCCTAAGCCATTCAATCGGTGCCAATTTCTTCCCACCATCGCAATCTAACCCTAAAGAAAAGGAAAACAAACGAAGAAGAAAAGAGAAGGTTTCGAGCAAGATTCATCTTTGTTTTCATGCACGATTCGTGTTTTGAAAGTGAATGGTTATTCATCTTTGTTTTCTTTTTTCCCTTTTTTTTTTAAACTATCTGGTGATTGATATGGTGCGTTCTAGGTTTTTAAACAAACAAAGAAGAAAATCAAAAGGTTTCAAGCAAGCTTCTAGTGATTGAATAGTTAGTGTTTTTTTTTTTTTTATGGTTTTTCATCTATTTTTTTTTTCCATTCTTTTAAAACTTTATGGTGATTGATGTTGTTCCAATTTTTTTTTATCAACTTGATTTATTTTTAGAGTTAGAGGGTTAGATATTTGGATTTTTGTCTAGGTTTGTCTCAGGTTTATTTTCTCTGTTTTTGTAATTATTATTATTATTATTATTTTTTTGTTTCTGAACTAGTGTTTTAGAGTTTTATGTTTAGGTGTTTTAGGATATTTTTCAATTTTATTAATGGTTATGGGTTAATATTTTAGAGTTTTTGTTTACTCTGAACCAGTGTTTTAGAGTTTGAATTTATGGTCTCTAGTTTTGTTCTCTATTTTGGCATTTATATTCTCTGCTTTCAATTGATATTGTGTTGAAAAATTTGTTAAGATTGATTATGGGTTAAAATTTGTTAAGATTGAAAAATTGGTATTTATGTTTGATTAGAAATGATTATGGCATTTATGTTTGATTATTGGTTGTTGTTTGTCTTTGAGATTGCTGAAAATGCTATTCGAGATTGTAATTGAGTCATTTTGGGTTGATCAAAATGAATACAGTCTCATCAATTTGTTAAATGATGGTAAAGTTCTTAGTTGTGGTAGTAGAGTCCAGATATGAGAGAAGATGACAGTCTTAGTTAGCTTACCTTCGACTGCAGGAGCTAGTATTTATATAAAAGATGATGTGGACCTATTAGATTTGTTTGAAATGTTCAAGGAACATGGGGTTGGGAGAATCAAGTTTACGATAGAGATTGAACCATTAGCCACCTTAGACCTAAATGAGAATCAATATGAGGACCCAAATGATGGAGAGCTAGCTATCATTCCCATTAAACCAAAACCAGTAAACATTTATAACCCCCTACCTAACTTGAATTTCAACCTGAAAGTGAACCACAAACAACAAAAGCACCCTAACCTGCATCAGATCTTGAACTAGATCCTGAACTAGTTATTGAACCCATCCAATCTGATGTTGACACTGAACTAGAGACAAGTTATGCACCTCAACCTCAACCTAAGCATGACTCTGATTCTGAATCTCCCACCCTGAAGTAGAACCCTTATCTGAATCTGAAGAAGAAGGTGAATGTACACTTGAGAATGAGAAGTTTCAGTGGAGTGAAGGAGAGGATAAGGATCAACCTAGAATTGTAGATGAAGAGGATGAACAAGTGCTTAACTCTGACATTGATTCTGACTCTGAAAGATATGAGTCAAATGATGGTGATAGGCTTTTAGGCAGTGACTTCGAAGATAAGAACCCTACTGCTAGGATGTCTAGGAGGATGGTGAACAATATTTACACACCTAGGGCTTATGGAAAACCCTATTTGTGTCAGGGACTGATTTTTAATAATGTTGTGGAGTATAGGAAGGTGATGTTGGACTATGCAATAGAAGAATGTTTATGCTTTGTGAGGATTAATAATGAAAATGATAGAGTTACGGAGCGTTGTGAGGCACATGGATGTCCATGGAGGATACATGCATCCCCATGGTTGATGGAGACTCATTTCAAGTTAATACATATACGGATGAGCATACTTGTACTAAGATAACCACCAATCCGTTGGTGACTGCTCAGTGGTTAAGCTTCAAACTTTAGGAAGAGTTTAGGGATAACCCTAAAATAGATGTAATTCAAATGGCTGATAAGGTTAGATCAAGTTTAGGGATGGGTTTTTAAATGGTTTCAGACCATTCATTGGTCTTGATGGCTACCATTTGAAATGAGTTTTTGGGGGTGTTTTACTAGTTATTGTCTCTTTAGATGCCAATAATAGTTTATTTTATGTGGCAATCTATGTATACCAGGCTGAGAGCTTGAGTAGCTGGATGTGGTTCTTAGGGCTGCTCAATGAGTATGTGTTGGTCAATGAAACGAGTACAGTTAGTTTCATGTCAGATAGGAAAAAAGGCCTCTTGGCAGCCGTGAGTGAGATATTTCCAAACCACAATCACAGATATTGTGATGTACATATATATAACAACTTTAAGGGAAAATAGCCTGGTGTGTAGCTTAGAAACTTGTATTGGGCAACAGTAAGGTCCTCAAATGCTAAGGTATTTGAGAACATCATGGAAGAAATAAAAAGTATAAGTGTGGAAGCTTATGAATGGTTAATGAAAATCCCTGCATGCCATTGGAGTGTGCATGCATTTGTTGAGACTATTAAAGCAGACCATGTCACCAATAATATGTTTGTGTCTTTTAATAGTCTCACCAACAAATTTAGGACAAACCCATACTGCAACTACTAGAGTTTGTGAGGAGAAAAATGATGGGTCATTTCAAAAGATGAGAAAGGAAGGCATCTGCTTGGCCTAAAGAAATTCCACCTATGGTCAGACACAAGATGAGTAAGGCTTAAAAGGCAGGAAGGCACCTACGGGTAGAGGTGTAAAATGAGTCGTGTCATGTTGGCCCGATCCATTTAAAAGATGGTCCATTTGTGTTCGTGCCATGCTTGTGCCAGCTCATTTATTTTTTGTGCCATGCTAGTACCAACCCATTTAGTTTTCATGCCGTACCAAGCGTGTTATGGGCCCAAGCACTTATGTGCTCGTGCTGTGTTTGTGCCGGGCACATGTCATGCTCGTGTTAGACATGGATCGTGCCCGTGCTAGACATGGATTGTACCCGTGCATGTGCCAATTATATGATGCATATATTTTATAATATAAATTATATAACTAAATAAATATTATTCAAAATAAATATTAGAAATAAATTAAATTAACAATTAAATAATATATTTTATTTTTTAATTGGTAGTTAACACAATAAGTATTTACAACTAAAAAAATAAAAATATATATTAATAGTTTTATTTTATATATTTTATTCCAAATCAACATTCGAATTTAAATCTACATTTGAAATATAATAAACTAAGTCATCCTTCTAATTTTGAACTCTAGATCTTCCATATTCCCAGTCTTTCATGCACATAAGACAGTCTAAAATGTCTGGTGTTAGTCTTGTTTTTCACTCATCCAATTCTCGATTATAGAATTTAAATCTACATTTGATCTGCCACGTGCATGTGTCGTGTCTGGCCTGTCACGTGCCTGTGTCGTGTCGGGCCTGTAACGTGAATGTGTCGTGCTTGGCCCATTATAGAATTGTGTCGTGCCAGGCACGATCCATTACGTGCTTCGTGCTCAACATGGCACGGTTTGTAACGTGCCGTGCTCAATTTCAATGTGTTGTGCTTGTGCGACCCACCCATTTTTACACCTCTACCTACGGGTCATATGGTCTGGTAATGATGAGTATGAGCTACTGGATGGGACAAAAATAATTGTGGTACACCTGAACATCAGCCACTGTGAATGTGGTTCATGGCAAATAAGTGGGATACCATATAAGCATGCCATGGCAGCCATCATGCATATGAGGCTGGACCACATATGAATTTGTTGACAAAAGTTTGATTAGGGAAGCTTATCTCATGACTTATAGTGGTATGATCCACCCTATACCAGACGATTCAATGTGGCTAGAAGTTTTAGTTGACATGGTGCATCCTCCAAGAAATACGAGGAAACCTGAAAAGCCAAAAATGGTAAGGAGGAATGATGCTAATGGAGCTAATGCTAGGCTATAGAGGTCTGTTTCCTTTAAATGTAGGATATGCAAAGCCATTGGCCATAATAAAAGAACATGTCCTAAGCCTCTTGGAAATGCAAAAGGATAGAGAACCATGCAAGTAGTGCTATTTCATTATTTTTTCCAAGTCAATTAAATTGAATAGTAACATTCGATTTTTATGTTCTGAACTTAGCAAAATGATGGAGAGCAGGAGCAACAAAAACAACAACAAGAGCCGCAGCAGCAAGACCATGGGGTGCATCAAGAGCAGCAACAGTAAGAGGTGCATAAGGCCTCGATTTCTTTTGAAATCAGGTGTATAAATTATGTTAGGCAAAATTTATGTATAAATTATGTTAGGTATACATGAATAGGTATATCATATAGGGCTATGTCAATATTATTTTTAGGACAAGCACACATATAATTTGTATAAAAAAGTGAATGGCCTGAAATGTGAGAAATGTAAAGCGCTTGAAATGTGAGAAATGTAACGCCACACTTTCTCTCCAACCAATATTGTCTCCAATTTAGCCACCGCATTTCAGACGGTATGGAGTTTTTGGTCAGACTTCCCAGGGGGTCACCCATCCTATGAATGCTCCCACTGGAGCACGCTTAACCCCAGAGTTCTTCCAACTCTGAAGCCAAACGCTCTGAAAAGGCCTTGGTTGTTAAGAGAGTGCTTACTTTACATTTGAACCATTACCACATGACCCCCCTTCCACACCCGGGCGATGTGGGATTGGACATCGATCTCTGCCAGTAAGGTAGCCTGTCACCCATCATAGGAATGCTCCCATTGGAGCACGCTTAACCCCAGAGTTCTTCCAACTCTGAAGCCAAACGCTCTGAAAAGGCCTTGGTTGTTAAGAGAGTGCTTACTTTACATTTGAACCATTACCACATGACCCCCCTTCCACACCCGGGCGATGTGGGATTGGACACCGATCTCTGCCAGTAAGGTAGCCTGCCAGTGCCTCGCACCCGCCCACACTTACTCTGGCTATGCCAGTAAGGTAGCCTGCCAATGCCCTTTGCACCCGCCCACACTTACTCTAGCTTTTTTAGATCCGGGTCGTCACAAGAAATGTAAAGCACCTGAATTGTGACATGGAGTTCAATGGACTAATTCCATGAACTTTTTGAATTTACTTAGTTCACATTTATGCTAAACAATTTTCCTTTTGTTATATTTTTATATTCATTGCACATAATATAAATACAGCAATGGATATGCCAAAAAATAGCATATTTACTAGCATCATCATCTTCAAACCACATTGCATTGCTTATAAGTTTTCAACTCTTACATTTAGTGATTTCATATCGTTATGCCTATGAATTTCAACTTCTTGATTGCATTTCACTGATTGCATTCCACAATTTGTTTTTCTATGGGATTCTGAAATTTTTGGAATGCTTATAGGATTGTGGGTTTTGTTTGGATAGAATTGTAATGGCTCTGGAAAGTAGAAATAAGCAGGTTTGAAGTACTTTTTGAAGGCTAAGGATATATATTTTAAAAAATAAAGGAGGGGCAAATTTATTAATTGAGGGGGGAGGGGGGTGCATTTGAAACATCTACTAGCCGTTGGGTTGCAACGGCTCCAACACTTTTTCAAAAAATTTGAACTGTTTTTGAACATTTTATTGCAACGGTTACATGATTTATGATTGAATGGCACTTAAGTCAATATATATGCCACGTTGGATGGATAATACTTTTTCATGGACGGAATCCCTCCATAAGGGAGGTGATTGGAAGTTTTGAAAACTGGAGGGGCGGGTTGTAATATAGCCAAACGTTAAGAGGTGTACATGGAATAATTCCATTAAAATAAAGTGTAGAGCTTAGAGCATCTTCAATACATTCTTTAAAAGTATAAATTTCTTTATTTTAAATAGCAATCTTCAATTTGACAACTCCAATGGGCTCTTTAAATGAGAAAGTTAAAATACATAATGAGATTTGACTCTTTAAATGTAGAGAGCCAAATTCACTCTTCATATAAAAATTTTAATGCACATATTTTTTGTATGTACAATTTTCAATGTTAACTCCCCCATCATTTTTCCTTGTGAACCTATTAGGATGTTGGGGGTCACCTAGTATATCAGTGTATAGTTTAGTACACATGTATCATAACGATGATGATGTGATCATGATGATGCTAATGTTGATTATAACAATGATGTGATGACACTGATATTGATGATAATGATGATGATTTTTATGATTTTGTGCAATTTTATGCAAGTGGTAATAGGGATAATGATTTACCATGTTAAGATCTTTTCACTGAAATTGAGGTTACTAGACTATGTTTTAAAAATGGCTTTACCCAATGTTAGATTTTCAGTGATTAAAGCATTTTGAGGTAATACTTGGGTTTTGTGATTGTTTACCAAACATGAAACTTTTCAAAAGAGTGACATGAGGTCTTAAGCGTAAAGAATTTTAAATACCGAATATCTATTAACGTCAAAAATTATGCCGCCACGTGGAACCTCATGATTGGATGATATCTGAAAAAAATCATAACGTAAAAGACCTTGGGGTACCGTGTGGTATCTACCAAAGGCACTCTGACGCTCAAGTCAGTGATTGAGAAATAACAAGATAGAATAACAAAGTGAATGTAAGAGATTCAATCTGTGTATGTATTTTTCAATGTGCTGAAAAAATACCTTTCAGTTTTACCTCTTGAGGTATTTATAGTGGTTTTGTTCATTTGATTTTAGCAAAAAATCTACATGTATCTGATCTTGTGCCATTTGATAATTCTTTTGATTTAGTTTTTAGTTTTTAGTTTTTTTAGTTTTTTTCTGTTACTAACTGATTGTGCTGTTAGAATCTTTTTGAATTTGATTTGACGCTAATATCTCTCATTAGAGGTTACCAATGTTATAATTCTAAGGAAACCCTTTGATCGAGCCAAAGGGTTTATTCGGAGATCTAGAAGTCGAGTCCAAATAGCCTAGGACCTAGAAATTTCTGTATCTACTACTTGGTGGGTTTTCCGTGTTGGATGCCATGTCATCGAGCTGATCTGGCATAGTGATGATTTATACCTATACAGTTAGCCTCCTACTCTGCAAGGGTTTTAAACCTTGTAAGAGTAGAGTGATAAGGATGCCCATTTTCATTTTTCCATGTCTTCTTGTTTTTCGCTACTATTTGAATTCGACACAGTTGTCTTGATATGGTTGCTCTACATATCTCAGGTCGTTTCAACTCCTTAACCTATATTTAGAGTTTTGTCTTTACAAACAAGACCTACTTTATCTAGTCTAAACCAAATTTCTTCTTCCCTGTGAGTTTCTTCTACCATTTTTCCATTTTTCTCTAGTTCTAGCTTCAACAAGTGTCCAAGAAAAATTGGTTAGTTTTCTTCCTTCAATTTTTGTCATTTTCCTGCTTTTCTCAATTTCATTTCCTGCTTTGAATACCTTTTGAATTTCTTTGCTACCATGTGATGCGGAACCCCAAGCGTAAACCCAACACACAAGATGATATGAAACAAACCTTAGGTAAAATCCCGCCTTATAGCACCTCTAGATATCAAGTGTATCTAGCAACACTAATTAGAAGGCAAAGAATGAAATTGAAATTCGCCACAATGTAAATAGCTTTGATAAGAAGATCAATTCCCAATGCAACAAGTAGAAAAAGAACTATCCTTACTTGGAACACACAAGTCTTGTTGAAAACAAGAGTAGATTCTAAATAATCAATAATCAAAGTTCTCTTTTACAAGCTAGTAACCCCCCTTTATATAGAGATTAGGGTTAGGTTAAGAATCAATCTAGAACATAAAATAATTAGGAAAGTAATCCTTAGGCTTAAAACTAACCCTAAATAAATATAATCTGAAAATAACAATAATTACAAAACTGCCATTATAATCCGGAAATAGCAATAATTATGAAACTGCCATTATAATTCGAAAATAGTAAAAATTATGAACGTGCCATTATAAAATGCTTGTTTTTAAAATGATGTCGTTTCGTCTCTGTAATTCCTGAGCAGCATCACCACATTAATTCTTTGCTTGGATATCATGTTTAAATTATTATTATGCCTCATAAAAGTGTTTGGATCATGTGGATACTTGAATCGATCCTCATCAATTATTCTCTTCACAAGTCCAAGCATTCATGCTTTGATCTTCTTAGCTCGAGAACGCGTCACTGATCTATTTGGCAGCACAATGTCTTGACAGGACCCGTCCCGGATATCCCTCCAGATTTTCCAGAGAGGCCCCGCCTGAGGAAGATTCCACCAGAACCCTTCTGGGTAGCCGACAGAATCCTCCTCCGAAAAAGGTTTAATAAACAATAAATCAATAAATATGACGAAAAGTAGATAAGATATAAATTATAAACTAAAGTATGCCATACAACAATAAGAATTTCATACTCAACCAATAATGTGGGTTTGAAGCAAGTGGGAATGACAGAGCCACTAAGAGTGATAAACAGAAAAATAATAATAATACAAATTCAACGATAAACGGAAATAAAAGAAAAGAGTCTAATACATAAAAAGAAGCGGTAGCGGAAGTCAAGTACAGATGCGATGCCGGCGGTAGCTCACGAGGACCTGCAGCTAGGACCTAGGGAACGAAGTTAAAACACAAAACGTGAGATATAAAATCTCTGTGAGTGCTCCTAGGTATCTACAAAATATAAGTTCAGTAGTTAAAATTATTTTCACTCAAACCTCACGTCACTCAGTTGAAAGGTTCCCCGTTTTGAAAATCATTTCGCAAAACCCTTAGTTTATCCCAAAATCATTAACTCGTTATAACCGGTTTAAGGGGAGAAAACGTCATTCAAATGTTTATTGAAATCACAACTCAATCACCAAAACCATAAATATAATCTCAACAATAAATATTTAATTTTATTTGAAAACATCTTTGTATAAAATGGCAAGTAAAACATTTGCTAAATCCAAACCGATATAAACCAAATACCATGGGCTCCAACCCATAAATTCAAAATCGTATGAATTCAAAACCATATCCAAATCCATAAATCAAATCATATCAATCCAAATCATATAAATCAAATCCATATAAATCCAACCATATAATCCAAATCCACAAATCCAAACCATATAAATCAATCCAGTACCACATCAAAGTATCGTTGCAGTGTGACCCTCAACGTCCTGACGGCGTCACAGACGAGGGGAGGGGGTTAAACTCATCACAACGAACCGGCGTCCCAAATCCGTCATGGCAGGATCCTCATCATCTCTCTCCCGACACGTGTCCGCAGCAGAGGATGTCATAATAATAATATAGCGCGCAATAATCCGTACATCTCAGTCATCATACAATACCGTGTGGTACTCCTCAAAATCATGAAACATTTCAAAATCATTTCCGAGATCATCGATTATCGAATTTTATAAAATTTCTCAAATTCTTTTACCTTTAAAAATATCATAGTAAATTCAACAATTTTCCAAAAACTTCTATTTATAAAATTTTTCAAAACAATCAAACCTTTAGTTATTAGAAAAAGTTGCCCCAAAACTTTATTTAAATTTCACAAAAGCTCAAATCACATTAAATTCACCAAATTTTCCACAAGTTGTAAAATATCCGAAAACTTCAAAATCCATTAAACAATCAATCAAAACACAAATTTCTATTGATTCCAAATAAATAGGAAATTCATCAAATCATAACATCAAACTCATGCAAATATTTAAATCATCAAAAACATATTTAATAATTATAATTTAATGCATAAGAAAAATTCAATTCAAACAAATTTATAGAATTCAAATCAAATATAGCATTTATTCCCAAATGATTTAGAAAATAAATGCACTCACAAGTCTGACGCATGCTCCTGCTAGATCTCCGATCCAGCCCTCGAACGTGCACGAACACCTAAAATAAATTACCAAAACACTCTTTAAATTACCGAAACTAACCAATGGCTCAGAGGAGTCCTCTAAGTCTCCAATTACAAGATTAAAATACTAATTACAAGATTGCCCAGCAATTTCAGTAATTACGAAAATACTCCAATATTTTCAGAAATTACGAAAATGTCCCAAATCGGTAAAAATTCGCAAAATACACGGATTTTCCCGTTTCAAATCTGATTTCAGCAAACTTTATACCGAAACGAAATTGAAGATGCAAGGAATGAGAATCTACCTTCAATTTCAGGATTCGTCTTAGCCAATAGTCGGAATTGGTCTCGGAAGATCGAACCTCGGCCGGGATTGGGCATTTTCGAATCCGACCAAAATTAGATCAAATTGAAGGTACAGCAAGCTTTTCCACGACCCTAGGAACGCGTTGGAACGGGTGGTGAGCACCCACTCGCCGGAAAAGGACGAGATCGGCGGTGGCGCGTGGAGGAAGACGGCGGCGACGTGTGGGAGGTGTGTGGGGCACGTGGGGTGGTCACCGGAGTCCGTCCAGCTGCAGATCTGGTCGACGGCGCGGTCTAAGGCCAGTGGTGGTGGCTGTGTCGTGCCACTCGCCGGAGATCGGAGTAGATCGGGGTGGAAATGTGGCTGTTGCGGTGGTTTTTCCGAAACTTTGCGGCCGTTTTCCGCCGTGCTCCGGCGGTTTCCTAGGTCAATCTTGGTACCAAAATGTAGATCGTCGCATCAGCTTTCCAACGGTACCAAGCACGCTCCCTAACTCCACCGGAACAGTGAGATCCGGCTGGTCAAACATGGTGTCGCGACTGTTCACGGTTGCGCGGGCTCTCGGTTTTGCTGTGTTTTCCAGCGATCTGGGTCGTTTCACGGCGAACCACCGGTACGAGGAGGAAGAGGAGATTGTCGGCTTCGATCTAGGGGTGGTGGTCGGCCAACTCCGGCCACGGTGTGGCGGCTGCCGGCGTGGGAAGGTGGCTCGGCGAAGGGGGATGAGAGGCGTGAGGGGGGGTCTTCGGGTGTGCGTGAGAAATTTTCCATAATTTTTAAAGATGCAGACAGGGGCAAAACGGTCATTTCTCACCCATAAATATCAGTCTTTGCCAAATTACCAAAAAGCCCCTCACACTAAAACGACCATAACTTCCTGGTCTTAACTCCGAATCAAACGTACTACTAGTCTACGGACTCGTATCGACAAGCTCTATGCAACGGTACCAAAGTCAAAACCGAAACACAACCACACAAAAAGTCAACCCTAGGGCCCTCTTAAGGTCAAACTGGTCAAACTTGAAATTTTTACTATTTTTCTCAAAACGAGATGTTACAACCCACCCTCCTTACAAGAATTTAGTCCACGAAATTTAAAAGTCTTACTTCACTGGAATAGGTAAGGATACTGCTGCAACATCAACTCTTTAGGTTCCCAAGTCGCCTCTTCCACGCCATGGTTCTGCCAAATAACCTTAACGATCGGGATTGTCTTGTTACGCAAAACTTTCTCTTTCTCATCCACAAATTTAACGGGCTGCTCCTCATAAGAAAAATCCTCACGTAGATCAATAATTGGCGGCTCTAGCACGTGAGAAGGGTCTGGCAAGTACTTTCGAAGCATGGAGACGTGAAACACATTATGGACTTGTGAAAGTTCCTCAGGTAAGTCTAGCTCATAAGCAGTTGGGCCCACTCTCTTAGTTATCTCATACGGTCCAATATATCTCGGACTTAACTTTCCACGTCTACCGAAACGTATGACACCCTTCCAAGGAGATAGCTTCAAAAAGACCCAATCTTCAACCTCAAACTCAAGATCCTTTCTTCTTCTATCTACATAGCTCTTTTGCCCGTCTTGAGCTATCTTCAGACGGT
This sequence comes from Ochetophila trinervis, assembly GCA_003254975.1. NCBI lineage: Eukaryota > Viridiplantae > Streptophyta > Magnoliopsida > Rosales > Rhamnaceae > Ochetophila > Ochetophila trinervis. Next base: position 101,665 of record QANX01005616.1, read on the forward strand.
CTTTAATGACTTTCACCTTATCCATTGTCATCTGAACATACTCAGATCCAATGAGCTTTCTTTCACCCACTTCATCCCAACACAACAGAGTCCGACACTGTTTTCCATATAGTGCCTCATATGGTGACATTCCAATGCTGGCATGGTAACTGTTATTATAAGTAAATTCGGCCAAAGGTAAGTGATTCCCAATTCTTCTTAAACTACAGTACACACGACCTCAACATGTCCTCCAAAGTTTGAATCGTCCTCTCTGATTGCCCATCTGTCTAAGGATGAAAGGCAGTACTAAAAAGTAGTTGAGTGCCAAGTGCTTCTTGTAACTTCTTCCAAAACCTCGAAGTGAACCTTAGGTCTCTATCCGACACTATAGATACTGGAACTCCATGCAAATTCACTATATGATTCACAAACAGCTCAGCCAACTTTCGCAGTGAAAACGTCTCACGAACAGGTAGGAAATGTGCAGACTTAGTTAGACGATCAACAATTACCCAAATTCCATCATGTTTCCTTGGAGTGCGCGGCAGCTTAATTACAAAATCCATGGTAATATATTCCCACTTCCAAACAGGAATAGGTAAGGGTTGTAGCAATCCTGAAGGTTTTTGTCTTTCAACCTTCACTTGCTGACATATCAGACATCTAGAGACATACTCTGCTATCTCTCTTTTCATTCCAACCCACCAATAATGTGGTTTTAGAGTTCGATACATCTTGGTGCTGCCGGGATGCATAACATAAGTGGAACTGTGAGCTTCATCCAAAATATCTCTCTTAAGCTCTTCATTTGCAGGTACACACAGACGAGTACCCATCACTAAAGCTCCGTCACGTCTCACAGAGCAGTCGCTCCTCAAACCTTGCTTAACCTCTCTTCTGATTTCTAGTAATTGTGGATCCCGGAGTTGAGCTTCAAGAACACGGTCGATAAGAATTGGACGAACTTGAAAATTTGCTATACACAGACTCAACCTATAACACTAATTTTTGGCCTAACATCTCTACATCTATTATTTTCATCTTGAGTTGCATTGTTTTACATTTGAAAGCATAATTATAATTTTAAAAAAAAATATTGCTCATGTTGTACCTGGATGAAATAATTGAAAGAATATCATTTTTATTTTTTATAAGTAATTATAAAATATTACTTTTTTATATTTTATAAAAATTCATATTATTTTTAAATTTCAATGAAAAAATTTATATTTTCAAAATTTCTATGAAAATTTCTATTGATAATTCAAAAAAAAATTTGGATATTTTTCAGAAAATTATAAAAATTGACCAAAATTTGAAAAAATTATCATGGAAATTTTAATGGAAGTATCGTAGAAATATAGAGAAATTTTGACTGAAATTATAGAAATTATATCCATATTTTTCGGGGAGCAAATATCTTATCCGCCCCATGGAAAAAATAAAATTTCCATGAAACATCATGGAATTTTTTGAGTTTTTTCATCCTTGATTATAGTACTGTTTTAAGTACATTTGCAACGTAGGCATACACATGTTTACTTTTTATTGTTTTAAAATTACTAAGTTTTCAATAAACTTGATATTCTGTTGTTTATTCTTTTAGGTAACGACAGTGAGTAAACTTTTCGTGATTGTCTTCATGGGTTGTAAGAAACATTTTGCTAGCAAAACGAGAACTACAAAGAATAATTATTTTTGAAAATGTGGTGTGAAATTATTTTATTTTCTATATTATAGCTCATATTAAGTTAGTATTAATATTTTAAAATTTTTTATTAAAATTATTAAGTTATTTATTGTAAGTATTTTTTATAAGTTTTAATTATCATTTATGGTATGGAACATGAATGCATTTAATTTTTATTCGAAAAAATTTAAAATTTTCATAATTTTCGTAAGCACATAATAGTAGTCTTTTTAACTGTGCATGACTTAAAAAGGCATGGTTGGAGTGTTTTACACGCATTAAAATAAATTATTTAAAATTATTTTTAATATACTTTAAATTTTGTTTAAAAAGTAAATTAAATTAAAATTTAAAAATTTTAAATTCAGTAGGTTACACTTTTAAGATAAATGTGTAAGTTATTGTTGGAAAAATTAATTCAAAATTACTTCAAATTTATTGAAAATGTAAATTAAATTTAAAAATAAATTATGAATAAAAATTCAAAATACAATAGGGAACACTATTAAGATATTACTTTAAATTTAATGTAAAATGTAAATAAAATGTAATGTCCTGTTAGTTTATTGGGCCAACACTAAAAGTACTAACTAAGTTGCTTTTGAAGTTTTAAGCATACTTTTATATATCATACTAAAGTGTATTCTATGACTTGAACCTTTAACATTGGTGGTTTTTGGATTAATCTTTTTAAAACTAGAGGTTTTACAATATGCCACCATTTTTTAATTGCGTCCTATAAGACTCCACATGCACATCTGTGGTCGGCCCATCCAAAAGCTAGCTCACTATCTTGGTAAATTATTACGGCCCAGCAATAACTTTGGTATCATTTGTATCGGCCTATTAGCCTGTTGCGCCTTTTGAAAAAATGCTAGTCAAGTTGATTTTAAAGTCAGAAGCTCATCATTATTTACCACATTATGGCGTGATCTACACCAATATGAGATTTTAATTTTGGTAGTACCCTGGATTATTCATTTTAGAACATGAGGTTCTAAATTGGGATTTTCAAGATTTTACGAGGTTTCGGGTGCTTTTGATAGTTTGCTGAGTTTTGAGGGCTTTCAATTGATTTTGGAAAATTTTGTGTGGTTTCAGTGAATATTGTGAAAAATTTAACATCCACAAATCAATGTCTCAATTATATTTTTTAAGGGTATTAGAGCTTATTAAAAATATGATTTGACCCATTCAATTTTGTATAACCTTAATTACAATCTCTTAATACAAGAAAATACATTTTAATTTCATTATATCATGGAAAAATAATTTTCGAAAATATTTCTGTAAAAGCACTTGATTTGAAATTTTGAAGTGACTATATTTTTTTTAAAGGGGATCAACTCACTTTTAATTCTATAAAACAACAGAATTTTTATTGATTATTGGGAAAATTTATAAATTTTGATTTAATATGAAATTTCAGAAATTTGAATGATTTTTTTAAAATTTGAATTGCACTTGGTGTTGGAGTAGATTGCTTACTATCCTTTGCTTAATCAAGTTGATCGTAGTTCTTTGAAAGTTTTTTGATTTGGATATTCAATTTATTTGACATTTAATTTGATTATATGCAAAATTAATTTAATTGGTAGCCTCTTATTTTGATGGGTTGAAGGTCAATTACTTGTAAATTAAAAAATTTATTTGATTTGTAATTTAATTTAATTTAAACAATCTATTTAATTAATAATCTATAAAATTTAGAACTTTTAATTTTGGTTCATTAAACTAATTTGGGATGTTAATTAAATTAGACTTTAAATCTTTGCGCCCAATTAATTATAGGTTCTTTATGAATTGTAAACCAAATTGCATGATTTAATTGAATTAATCAATAACAATATTTGTTTGGATTATAAATTAAATTGTGCTTTTAAAATTTATGGGCCTTAAAACTAAGTGCCAACATTTTTGGATTGCAAACCTTATTAGTTGGGTCCAATTTAACTAAATTGAATTGCAGACCATTTGAATTTGGGAGGGCTTTTCAATTTAAGGGATCCTACACGTGATCAAAAGAGAAAGAGAAAATAATTGAAAGAAAGAAAAGTAAAATAGTTTTTTTACACCATACAAAAAAAGTCAAAGAATAATTTATTTTTGATTGTGTTAAGATCTATTCAATTCAGGCTTTAAGTTTATAGGCCTTTCTGTAGCATTTTTTTAACCGTTTCCTTCAAATTAATTTTATATATTCTTTTTTTTTTTCTTTAAATCGTTATTTTTTCATTTACCTTTAATTATCCAAAATACATAATTTTATAATTTTATATTAATACTTTGAAAAATCAATATTTTGTGAGTTTAGAATTCTTAGCAAGGAAGAAAATAAATATTTTAAAGTTTTTTACTTAATTATTTTAACTAATTTATCTCTTTCTTCTAAATTATCTTCTTTAGTTTGGATTTTTAATCTAACAGTATTCTAGATCTTAGTATCATCTATTGATATAAAATAGTTTGGTATAACATTAATCTAAATAACTTCTGTAATTAAATTTGATTGAACTCATTATATTAGTGCTTTACTAAGACCATAATTTTTTTTTATCTAGCATCATTGCTAATATAGAGGTATCTATATCTTGTAGAAATAAATTTTTTATTTTGATTTGTATTAATCCTATATGTATATATCTAAGTTGTGGGAATTTTTTTTTTATCTTTTATTTTTTTTATCAAATATCGAAATATCTACTAAGCTATTTTTTGATGCCTTAGCTCTTGTATTTCTACTAAATTGTTCAATATGCCTTGCTAACCAAAAATTAAATTTAGAAAATTTATAAATGTCTATTTTTTGAAAGTTTAGTAAGTTTATTTAACTTTTGTTCATCTATTTGAAAATATTCACTTACTATATCATTTAAGTGAGAAAGTATAATATCATCATTTTATAAGTTAATGATGCCATGTTTAATTGAAAAATACGTGTTATGATTCTATTCACCTTTATTGTTGAAATTGGAAGTGCCCCATATCTTTTCCCTTTTGTTTCTTTGACCATTGTTTTATCGTGCTTGTTATTTTATGTTTTTGCAGGTGTGTGGGATGCCCCTAATAACTAAGGAATAGCAAGTGCTTTTATATGTGGATTCTATTTTAATGGGACTTACATATTTGATGCCTAAGGGGAATGTGAGTCGGAATTGTCCAAGAGTAGGTTGGACGATGGATTTTATTAACTTTGCACTCATACCTCAAGCATTTTCGAGACATGGATTGGTCTTGGATTTTCATAATTAGTTATGACAGGACCCGCACTATCCAAGTCCTGCCTGCAGAACTTAATCACACTAATTAAGTCCCTAAGCAGTCAACAACCACATAATTAACAATTCGACATCCCAAACTCCTAAATATCAAAAATTTTAATGGAAATTTCGGCAGAGTTTGGTCTGTATTTATAACATTCCCCAAATTATTTACATGTACCTGCATATCCAAAACAACAATTCTACAACATTCTAATTCACCATTTCCATCATAACTCAGTAAATTCACAGCCATATATATATATATATATATCCATATATAGAATCTCCATAATATAATTATACAATTTGTATTACATAATATAATTCTATCATATGATAAATTAATAGACAGCTAGGTAGTAAACTAGAACAATCTAATTTCACTACTACTACCTCTAACTCGCTGCTCCGGTGCTTACTAATAATAGTAGCAAAGCTAAGGATCCAAGAACCTACCTGAAATATAATTAAGAATTTTTTTGGTGGGGTGAGTATTTGCATACTCAGTGAGTAGAAACTAAATAGGAAAATAATATTTTCTTCCATACATAACGTATATAAAAATTGGTTTGTTCATGCAATCTCTTTGGAAAATAGCTCATCTTTCAAATTTCTAAATTTCCAAAATATTCATATATTTATTTATATATGTATACTTAACATAATTAATATATTTGTTTATGTCAAAATATCTTGAAATATAAAACAGCACACACAATCAATGCAACCAAATATATGAGGGACGTTCAGTGAAAAGCCACAAAACATATATATAGGAACACATCATATATATACCGGGCGGGTAAGCTAACCATTANACAGGTTTAAATGCATTTTATTACTTTTTAAAATTAAATTTGTTCACTTAGGAGTCTTTTATAATTAATTTGTATAATTGATACATTCTAAATTGAAAAAAGTTATACATTTGTCTAATGTAGTTGAAATTGACAACAAAAAGTTGCACATTTGTCCAATTTAGTTAAAATTAACAAATTCTATCAATTTAAAATTAACATATAACCTTCAAAATTATTATTTTCATTTTTTTTTGTACTAAAAATTAAAAAAAAATTAAAACGTGAAAAAAAAATTTAAAATTTATTTATAGTTTTTTTTTTCTCTTTTTTAATTTTTATTTTAAGTTTTTGGTAAAATTAAAAATGAAAAAATAATTTTGAAGATCATATATTAATTTTAAGTTGATAGAATTTGTCAATTTTAACTAAATTAGACAAATATACAATATTTTTTTATCAATTTCAACTACATTAGACAAATGTGTAATTTTTTTCAATTTAGAAAGTAGCAATTGCACAAATTAATTGTAGAGACCCCTAAGTGAACAAATTCAATTTGAGAAGATACTAAAATGCATTTAAGCCTACTTTATAAAACACGTCTTCCCTTTTAGAAGGTGAAATTCTATGTTGGTAAGTTTTCCAGTTGGGGAAGCATGAACATGGACTTTACTATTTTCCTTTTTTTTTTTAAATTCCATTTTACTATACACTGCATGTACAAATATGAGGTTTTCTAGCTCTTGATATTCTAAGTTCACTTTTAATATTCTTCTTTCATGGCAGCCAGTTGGCTTTAGTTTTAGTTGAATAAATTTATAAAAGAAAATTGATATACGATAAATAAAAAGAAAAGAAAGGAAAAAAATTGACGAAGTTGCATCATCGATGACCGATCATGGCCACTGATATGTTCTTTCTTATTTTTTCTTCTTTCACATTTGACGAAGTGGCTGAGGCAGAAAGAATTAAATAATATATATCTACATTATAGGAGAACAAGAAAAAGAAAAAAAAGTTTAAAAATATCTTTTAATATTTTATATTATTTGAGACGAGAGGAAAACTAAAAACAATATTTGTTTAGAAGCAAACACTGTCTTTTAATGTGTCCCATAAAAGAAAAAAGATAATCATTTAATAGATAGATTCTAACAGCATAGAATATATCTACAATTTTAAAACTTCATAAGTCACGAGATCCGTAATTCAACCTGGTTGAATCTTCTCATTTAGGCCACCATTTTCGACCTATTTGATGGGTTTTTTCTTCTCTTTATTTTTGAATGATTTCTGTTATCAATTTTTCCAAAAAAAAATGTTTTAAATATTAGTTCTAAGATCAAATCCATTATCCATATTTGAAAAAACTTTCGATTTTTCATAATCCAAAGCAAATCCGGTATTGTCGCTTATTTTGCTATGGTTACTATCTGTCTATGTCTATTAAGATTGCTTTTTTTTTTTTTTTGATAACTTCTATTGAGATTGCTTTGTTTATACAGAATTTTACTTGGAAAATGCACAAGCAGATTTTTGAAGTTGAGGTTTTCGATATGTAAAACTGGAATTTATGTCTGCCTACCAGTTTCGTTTTGAGCATTGCCAGGTAGACGAAATCGACAAGCCTTGATGATGGCAGGGAAAAAGAAAAAGCTATGGTTGACACTTGACAGTTGTCAGATTGGTAGGTGATTATTTTTGGTGATTGATTTTGAGTTCTGTAAGCATTTAGTGAGATGGCTGTTCAACATTTTTTCTAAGCTGAATTCCCAAAGTTAAGCGGGGTTAGACTTTAGGTTTGAATTTTATTATTTGTGTCCACTAATAATAATAATAATAATAATTACGAATGGGGCCAATTGCTAATATAAAGTTATTAGTAATTTGATACATTCAATTTGTTTCAATTTTTTATGCTAAAATTTGATAAGGGAATAACCACTTAGATATGGGAATCCTATATTCTTTTTTTAATTTTAGAATTAACATGATGCTATTAAACTAGTGTATAGCTTAACTTGTGGATATTGGATATGTATATTTATTATAATTATTACTATTTTAGTTTACTCAAGTATGAGTAAATGTTATTACCAAAAATTAAAAAGTATGAGTAAATGTTAAATTATTACTATTTATACAGCTAAGGCTCCGTCTTTGCTACACTTGATGAGTACTGTAGAAATTGGCATAATAAGTACCACATTCTTATTTCTTAGTTCTAACCTGACAAAAAAAGAAGTACTTTTTTTGGTAAAAAAAAATGTACTTGTTCTTAAAAATAAAGCCCCAACGTTACGGTAGTATTTAATGCAAGTTGTTCCCAAGGCAGGGAACCAACTGGACCAAAAAAATTTACCAATTTTATACTTTTATCTAGATTCAGTTTTTTTATGAATTATCTAAGATTTAATTTCAACTTATCTTTTGATCTAATTTAAATTTAAATTTAAATTTTGGCTTTTTAATTTCTGTCAATACATCTATAATTTTTTCTGTTATCTATCTTTTTCTTTTAAAATTAAGAGACAAATGGTTTAAACATAATTGCATTTTGAAATCTAAATAAATTGAAATAAAAATTGAAAAGAAGTCTTGGGAATTGTGTAAACCCTTTTTTTAAATATAACATGTGATTAAAAAAAAAAGATAATATATATTTTTTAAAAAAAATACAAAATTAAACATAGTTAAAGAATTTATATAACTGTGTTTTGTAAAATAATGTAGAAAATAATTATCAAAATAAAAAAAATTACGAAAAAGAGTAAAAAAATAAACTAAAAATAAATAAACATGTTAACAAAAAAAAAATCAAAAAAGTAATACCCCTTAAAGTTGATTTTTTATTTATTATTGTTTCATAGTATTTTTATTATAATATTTTCTAAACTGAAACCATATATAATTTTTTTCTATATAAAACCGTATATAATTGGTATCCTTTTTATATTGAAAAATATTATAATTCTAACAAAAGTATATATTAAAATTTTCAATATTGTTTAACTTAGTTAAAAGTATAAAAATAATTTGAACGGTTCAGTAGAGAGAGAGTAATAAAATGATGTATTAAAAAAAATTATATATTATAACAGAGCTTAAAATGTAGAAGCTATAAATGTATTGACATAAATTAAGAAGTTAAATTTAAATAAAATTAAATTTTAATTAACTCATTATCTAAGTTAAGTATGTGTCTTAGGCCAAGCACCCAATAAATCGGTTGGTTTTGACAAATTTTGTTGCTTACTTCATTCATGTGTATTTAATAACAAATATATAAACTAAAAATAGAAAGAAAAGTAGTTAACAAAAAAATAATCTATAAATATACCTAGGACAATGCAGTTCTTAATTTTTTTTCCTTTTATCTTTTTTTTTTCCAATTCAGAAAATTAACTTAAAATTCATAAGGTAATGTAAAATGGGTTTTTCTCAAATTTTGTATTTTAGCATTTAGCATAAAGGAAAAAAAAGAAGAAGACAAGAATAACTAGCTAGACGATTATATACAATTTATATTCTCTTTTAAAAATTCAATTTCCACATATTTAACCAAATAAATAAGGGGCAAGAAAAACAAAAAAAGGGCAAAAAGAAAAAGAGAAGTGCCATTACGGCATTACGACTCATGTTTAAATAATGAATTAAAAAAATAAATTAAAGGAAAAAAACAAAGAAAAAGCTTGAAAATAGTGATAATAATAATTTTATATGGAATTATTGGAGGGCAATGTGTTAGAATAACGACAAGTGTTGAAGCAGAATATCAANAGAGAAGTGCCATTACGGCATTACGACTCATGTTTAAATAATGAATTAAAAAAATAAATTAAAGGAAAAAAACAAAGAAAAAGCTTGAAAATAGTGATAATAATAATTTTATATGGAATTATTGGAGGGCAATGTGTTAGAATAACGACAAGTGTTGAAGCAGAATATCAAACCGCAGTTTAACCGGAATATTTCACTGAAAAACAGTATTTAGGCACCGATGTAGTATTGCCCTGTTTGTCCATATTCATATTACAATTATTCTACACTAGTTAAGTCGAATTTTGCTAAGAGATATAAGTATGTTTTTTTGAAAAAAAACATATTCACATTATTTATTTATTTATTTGTAATCAAAGAATAATATTCTTTCTTTGAAGAAATAAAGAATAATGTTCTTATCACTAACAAATATTTTAGCTTGAAATAAATTAATTTTTAAATAGAGAAAAATTACATCCCCACATACATTTATACTATATACATTATTTATTGTTTACATTATATCAATGAATTTTATTATTATTTTTTTTTTAAAAATGCACAGGAAAATATTAGTTATTGTTTTTTTTTGAAAATGACAAAGTAGGGATTAAAATGATGCTTTTTCATTAATTTTTTTTCATAAAATACATGAAGATAATTCAAAAAATAAAATAATAATGAAATGGAAATATTTGTCATAAAATTAATAAAAAAATAAAAAATAAAAAAAGAGAAAGAAAGAATAGAGTGAAAAATAACAAAATACTTAAATACCCATCCGACAGAAGGGATTTTGAATGAATCCAAGTGCAAGGGAACACCTGAAAACGCACAAGAATTTGAGCGCTTCCTCTCTAAATTTTCTCACTCTTCTCTCTCTCTGAATCAACTCCAGATCTGGTCATCACCCACCCTAAACTTGCTCGATCTTTAAAACTCCCACCCTTCCTCTTCTCCCCTATATATTTATTGTATATATATATATATATTTTATATATCTTAGTGAAAAAGGGATTGAATGGGGTAAATGCTCCTTGTGTTGATCCTCTGACGATCTAATTGTCCGTTTGATGTTCTTGTCTGAATGTATGTATACGGGTGTAGAATTTGGAATAACTGATTTAAAGCTCTGGTCTACCTAATTGCTGTGTGTGTATGTTTTTTTTTTCTTTGATTGAACAGATATGAAAATGTAGGAACATTGATTTATTGACCATACATTGATAATGGTGATAAATATTACCTCTTAATTGGAATGTGTGACATCCTCAGTGCTAAAAGACTTGATTAGGGAGTTGCAGTTTTGAAATTTACATTTTGTTATTTTCTGATTTGTTGTTGAAATTCGATGGTCCTGGATTTGTTTAAACGTGAATTTATGCACACTTTTATGGCTATATAACATATACATACATACATACATACATACATACATACATACATACATACATACATACAATATATACATACGAATTCGGACTCGTCCAAAATAGATTTCTTTCTTTCTTTCTTTCTTTCTTTCTCTCTCATCTTATTCTCTCGCACTTTTGCTTTGTGCTTTTCAATCTCACTGTTTGACGACCCAAAGTGGTAGGATCAAAACCCTGACTACTGTTCTTGCAAGTGTTTCTTTTCTTTTTCTCTGTCTTTTTTTTTTTTTTGGGAATCAATTTGCATTGGTCGAGTTCGTGTAGTTTGCGTTGGTCGATGGTGATTTGTTTTGGTTTTGATTGGATCTCTCTCTTTTTATTTATTTATTTTCTCTCTCTCTCTCTCTCTCTCTCTTTCTTAATAGAGTTTTTGAGATCTCGGAATTTTATGAAAGTAGGGGAAATTCATGCATTTGAATCTTTTTGATTGGTTGGTTGGAGTCTTAGGGATAATGTTATGGGAATTCAGGATCTTGTGCTAGTGTGTTTGGAATGTAAAATTGTGGTAAACTGATGTAGTGGATCTTGGATTCTTGTTGCAGGTTGGATACTGTAGGAGGGTGCTACATTTTACTGAATTTTGGCATTATTTGGTGGCGCTTAATTGATTGAATCTAAGTATTTGGATTGACAAGTATTCTATATTGTTAGATTCTGTGAAGCGCTGATCCATAATAGGGGGTAATATATCTCGTGCATTGCGATCTCAATTTTGTTATCTGAGTTATGCTTGTGATAGACTTCTAAATGAATCTCTGAGTCTGTTGGTATATAAAGCTGCAAAGATCTGCAAAAGAAGTGCGAATTATTGTTTCAATGCAAGCAGAGGCTGTCTGGGTTCACGGCAACTTATATAGATGCTTGTATGCTGTGGTAGGTTATGGTTGTCTCTTTTCTTGGAGATTTAGGTTAAAGGGATTGGTCATTTAGTGAGGTTTTCCTTAACTAGATTGTTGAAAAGGGGTTCAACGATTTGGACATGAGAAGCTCCTGGTGGAATAAATTGTCTGTCATTTTCGGCCATAGACTGCCATTCAGCTGGTTACTTTTGTGCTTCATTTCAGCACTTGCACTAATTGCAGTCTTAGGATCTTCATCGTCCAGTGCCTTTGACTCAGTAACTCCTACCACGGTTCCCGACATTTATTCAAACTACAGAAGGCTTAAGGAGCAGGCAGCGGTTGATTATCTGGAGCTGAGGTCGATCTCTTTGGGAGCTACTGGGCAAAAGGAGCTTGACCTTTGTGGTAAAGAAAGAGAAAATTATGTGCCCTGTTACAATGTAACAGCAAATCTTTTAGCTGGGTATAAAGATGGGGAGGAATTTGATCGGCATTGTGAACTATCAAGAGAAGGAGAGCGGTGTCTGGTTCGACCTCCTAAGGACTATAAGATACCCTTAAGGTGGCCAGCTGGTAGGGATGTGATATGGAGTGGAAATGTCAAGATTACCAAAGATCAATTTCTTTCATCCGGAAGCATGACTAAAAGGTACCATTTTTCAGATCAGAATGCTTAGCTTTTTATAAAAATCCATAAAGTTCAGTGCAACGGAGGTAACTAAAAATGATGGTTTTGATGTTATTTCTTTTGTTGGCTTAATCGTTTATAACTCCACAAAACCATCCAGGTTGATGTTACTAGAAGAAAACCAAATTGCCTTTCACTCTGAGGATGGTCTGATCTTTGATGGTGTCAAGGATTATGCTCGTCAAATTGCTGAAATGATTGGGTTAGGAAGTGAGTCAGAATTTCGACAAGCTGGTGTAAGTCTGATTTCTATCTTGATAAGTTCTGCCCCTCAGCATGCTGGGATACAATTGTGTTCTAAAAGCTGTCATTTGTTGAATACTTATATCTATTGCCTGTGTAGAATACTAAAAACAGATTTTAAACTGTAACCAGAGTTTAGGTGTTACTTTCCAATTCATTTTCTTTCATTAAATCTGTTTATATCTATATAGTGTACAGCAAGAATTTAAATTAATCTTTCCTTTGAAACAATTTTAGGTGCGAACTGTACTAGATATTGGTTGTGGGTTTGGTAGCTTTGGAGCTCATTTATTATCACTGGGAGTAATGCCTGTTTGTATTGCGGAATATGAGGTAACTGGAAGCCAAGTGCAGTTGGCCCTTGAGAGAGGTCTCCCGGCAATGATTGGCAACTTCATTAGAAGACAGCTTCCATATCCATCGTTATCATTTGACATGGTTCACTGTGCTCAGTGTGGAATCCTTTGGGATAAAAAAGGTAACTTGTAAGGTAGATCTGGTTTCACTTCTTTATATTAACTGTATACATATGTAAATATATTAGAAAGTATTAGGTTTTATCTCAGTTGGTAATCTCCCTTTTGTATTTGTCACAACTGTAGGTTTTCTAAGAAGAGAATAATTATTCTCTATATTATTATATCACAATCGAGTACAAACATATATAGAGATTGATCCACAAACTTCTCAACCAACCTAAATAGAAAATAGATAACTGAACAAACTTATCTGAATTTATTTGAAAATAGAAAAACAATTTTCCTAATCTCAAGTTTTTCTTCTAAATCTCCTTCACCCCCTCTCAAGTTGGTGCATATATATTACTACTTTGCCCATGATGGAATTCACTGCTTTTATAGGCTTAGAATTTCATGTCAAATTTGGGATGTTAGAACATTAATGTGGTTTTCCTAAGTGTTTATATGAACAATGTGGTCCTATTTAATAAATAAGACCCCATTGGCCACACTGTAGGAGCTCTGGAAATCTGAAATTGCGTGCTGTTTTATAAATAGTGAAACATGTACTTTCTGTTGGGTAAAAAGTGAGACCTTTAGAAACACATAAGTGTGAAGATGAACTGATAATGTTTAAAGGTTATTTATACTTCCCAAGATGCACATGATAACTAGAAGGTTTTGTGCTTTACCATTAAACACATGAATGCCATTTCAAAATTTTCATTTCCATTATAAAATTTTATTTTAATTAAATTTGGCATTTTGCAATTTGTTAAGTTTATGTGCCCTGTTTTATTTACTTTCTTAAATTGAGTGTCTAACAATGATTAGTTCATGAACCAGATGGGATGCTACTTTTAGAAGTTGACCGGGTACTCAAGCCTGGAGGGTACTTTGTTTTAACCTCACCTGCTAGCAAGCCACATGGAAGTTCATTGAGTATGAAGAAGAAGAGCATGTCAACTCCGATAGAAGAATTGACAGCAAAAATTTGTTGGAGTCTTCTAGCTCAACAAGATGAAACTTTTGTTTGGCAAAAAATTGCTGATGCTAGGTGCTATCCATCTCGGTGAGTATTGTCATAGTAAATACACTATTCCATTTTGGCATTATTATTTAATTTATTTTTTGGATATTCAGAACTTTTCAAGTAACCTTTCTATTGACCGGTATTACTAAATTAGTTGTACTATAGTATTTGGTATACTTGTTATATTTGTGGTAAGTGTAGTTTAGTTGTTTATGTCCATTGCTTGTTAGCCTATAGAAGCCCTCTTTGTATTATTCATTGGCAATTGCAATAAGAAGCAAAGCATTATTTTCTCTCTTTCCAATGTTGTTGTTGTTGTTGTTTTTTTTTTTTTTTTTTTTTTTCTGTGTGGAATAACTTAACAAGTTAGACACAGCGAGGTTCACTTTTGTGTCTGACTTGACATTTTACTTTTTGTTCTTTTTTGCAGCAAGCATAGTATTCCACCATGTAAAGAAGGGCATGAGACACAACCGTATTATCGAACCCTGGTTTCCTGTATAAGTGGAACCAACAGCAAACGCTGGTCTCCAATACAAAACAAGTCCTCTGGTTCCAAATTAAGCTCTGCCGAGATTGAAGTTCATGGCAAGTATTGTTCCATCACTTTTTCCTTTTTTGTCTTATTCTCTTTTTGATGGGGGTCCAGGGAGGAGCCTGCGACCATGGAACAGTTTATTTTTGCTATTCTTTGTATATTATTACATTTCACGGGACCTTGTATTTATTAAATCCTCTACCCACATGATTGTTCTCTGAACTAATATTGACACCCTTTTATCTTTCCAGGAGTTCAGCCTGAAGATTTCTTTGAAGACTTGCAGGTCTGGAGATCAGCTCTGAAAAACTATTGGTCTTTGCTTACGCCCTTAATTTTCTCTGACCACCCAAAGAGACCAGGCGATGAAGACCCTTTACCACCATTCAACATGATACGCAATGTTATGGACATGAGTGCTCATTATGGGGGTTTAAATGCTGCATTTCTGGAGGAAAAAAAATCTGCCTGGGTGATGAATGTTGTGCCTGTCAGAGCTCCTAATACACTTCCACTCATACTAGATCAAGGGTTTGCTGGTGTTTTGCATGATTGGTGAGTCGTTGGTTTCAGATTTTTCAGATGTTCTTTTGATTAACTTGAAATTAGAAGCTTCTTTTAGGTTGGATATGGTCTGAGTCATCTAACTGCTGCCATTTCATGAACGTGTTCCACACATAGTTTTAAATCATCTTTTGGTGCAGGTGTGAGCCTTTCCCTACATACCCCCGAACATATGATATGCTTCATGCAAATGGGCTGCTCTCTCATCTCAGTTCAGACAGGTGCAGCATGAGGGATTTGTTCTTGGAGATGGATAGGATATTACGCCCTGAGGTATCTTTAGTGTGTTCCTTCTATCCTTTTTACACCTGCTGGATTATTCCAGGCACTTTTAATTGTGTAGTTCTACCACCCCACCCACCCCCCATCCCTCTTTTCTGGTTCCTGTATTTTTTTTATTTTTATTTTTTTTGTGCTAATTAAACTCTCAACAAATATAGTTCCATTTTGCAACTTGGTCCATTGATGTAAAATCTTGTTTGTCTTTTTTTCATGTTTTTGTCTTTGATGATGCTTGTTGATGTGGCTTGTGATTAGGCCCCATAATGAGTTTGACTAAATCATGTTTTTGCAAATAATTATGACTTGCGCGGTTATTGCTGTTATATTATTAACCTCATTGAACCCGCTTAATCTTTCAAATATTAAAGAAATTCAACATTTGACTTATTATATAATGACTCTGTCAGGGATGGGTTATTCTGAGTGATAAAGTGGGAGCAATAGAGATGGCACGCATACATGCCACGCAAGTACGCTGGGAGGCAAGGGTGATTGACCTTCAGAATGGCAGTGACCAGCGGCTCCTTGTTTGTCAAAAACCATTTGTGAGAAAATGATTGATTTAGATGAAGTCTTACAATTCTGCAAGTGTGCAATTCTTTTTGCTCTGGTAAATTCTCTACTCTCTCCCCAAGCTGGCCAATATCCAACTGTTAATAGGGAAAAATTGTCATTGTAATTGTTTTAGTAGGTCTTGTTTATTAGATCACAGTAGGATTTTTCCTTTTAAAGCTTCATGAACTACTCAAAACTTCCATACTTCAATGATGTTGAAAGGTCCTCTGCTTATTTAAAGAGTGCACCTTACTGTATCAGCTTTTATAGGATGGAGACTGAGCTCTTGACTGGGGTATCAAAGTGGATACAAACACCACAAACCCCCTAGGCGGGGCAACCTGGGACATGACTTTAATGAGAGCTTAGGGATTGAGCTTGCAGTGCCATGGTAAATTAACAAGAAATGTCTGAGCTGTTTACCTCAATTATAAACTGAAGCAGCTCAATGCAACGAAGTTATAAACACTAGAAGTAGTGGAAACAACACCAGTTATGGCTGTAATTATAGGAATGGCAAATGGGGTGGGCATATCTGAACCTACAAACCCGAACCCAAACTTGCCTTGCGGGGGCAACCCAAATCTTATTTTATTTTATTTTTTTATGTTGAGCTGCCACAGTCAAATAAGAGTTCTGTTCAAAAACCACTTACTATTTACTAGTTTAACATACGAACACTAACATGACATACTAACAGACGGACAATAGTGTCAATTTTGTTTCATATTTTATTTGTGTAACAATGCACAGTGATATCAATTCAAGGGAATCCAAGTCACTATATCAATTTATTTCTTGAGACCCTGACTTCCCAAAGGAACAATCTGATCTGCTATTATTGCTCCCTGTTACAACACATACAAAATAATAATAATAATAATAATAATTAAAAAAAAAAGAAGGTATTTTATCAAAGATATTATAATCCATATGTTCCAAGTGCTAAACAAGTGAAACCCATAAAAAGATTGAGGTATGATCATTGTGACCGATGCAGATAGAATAATCAGTCATTTATTTACCGTACAAAAATAGAAAAGGGGGACGAAGTCCTCAAGCTAAGCTTTTCACTCTTGCAGTAAAACCCAACTTTACTTTTGCTTTTTTGTTTAAATTTCTACATTTTCTCAGCAACCAACCAATGGGTTGAAGTCATATACAGAAAAAATAAAAAATAAAAATACAACAGGTATAAGACATTCTGGCGAACCGAGATTGGACTTTGGAGGGCTTGGCAGTGAGCGATCCTGAGGTTCTTCAGAGTTGAGAGAGAGATTTGAGGTAACTATTCCTGAAACCGGATCTGGGTTTCATGATTAACGGGTATCCCATGCCCGTCTCAAACTCGTTTATCTTATCCCAAAATGGCTCCAAACTGGGTAGGTTTCTGAATCCGAACCCGCGGGTTTAATTGATATTCCTATGTAATTATCCTTTGCTTCTGAGGCTATAAACTTCAAAAGAGTCCCTGGTGGTAAGAGAGAGATGTATGATGTTTAAATTCATGTTCTGAGATATTTGTTGGGATTACTTTGTTGTGAAACTGAGGAGGTATTGATGTTTTGCAGCTAACTAGGATTTTATCCATATTATTATCAGATGAAGGTTTGACGCCAAAGTAGCTGCAACTTTTTTTATTTATTTATTAATTTTTCTCATTTCTCTATTGATTTTGATAGAATGTCAAATTACCGAAATGCAAGTTGTGTTATCTTTCTCAGCGTTTCTGTGGCAAACTTGTCAAAAAGAATGATGTCACAAAAGTCTTGTTTTCTTTAGCTTGACCTCCTGTATTATATTAAATAATACAATACTGCATGTGATGGTTTTGGGAGACGCCTCTGGGCTTGAAGGGGTTGATAGTTTAGATTTTTGACTCCTCTCGTCTTCCTCTTTCTTCTCGACCATTCTCTGTTTTCTTCCTCTAATTTCTTTCTCCGTCTTTGTATTTGGGTTTCTATATAAATTCCAGGGCTAATAACAGTTTGTCTCTAAGCTATCCTTCATTTTTGTTATCTGAATTATTGATTACATTTTTCCTGTGGTTTTAATCAAAATCAATTACATATGAAAGAATTCAATTATTTGATATAATAAGAAAAAAATAAAAATAAAAAAAGACGCAATTCTGAATTTTTTTTGCATTATCACTTCAATTACAAAATGGAAATATTTTTATGGCATTTTTTTATATTTTATTATTTTAGTCCAATTAGATAATTTATTTATTAATTTAATCATGCTAATTATTTTTAATATTATATTTTGGAAATAATTTATTTGCTTAAACATTAACAATTTATTTAATTTTTACAACACATTTTCTTTTTTCTTTTTTTGAAAACTAGTAGATGCCTCTACGCTAAATATAGTACAAAATATTCAGATTTATTATAGAAGTTTGCACCGAAATCATACATCAATTGTACAATACAGATTAATACAAGCCTAAATATTTGGGATGCTTCACTGGCGCTTCTCAATCTCAGAAGCCCCTTGATCAAACAATGGTATATATTTATATTTGGTTTTTCAATCCTTTCAAAAACCTTGTAAGCTTCATTCATTATGCTTCTTGCGAGAAGCCCATAAAGCAATGATCTTAATGTCAAATTATCATTATGCTTCAATACCTCTTTTGTGCATTTCTTCAAACATTAGGTGGGCTTGAGCAATTTTTCCCCTTTTACACATCCAGTTTATCACAAGTTTGAGTTGAAAGACTCTCAGTGGTTCGAAACCTCATCCATTATTAAATTTCAAATTTTTGAAGCTTCAATCAGATCACTCACATCGCAAAACCTCTCGATCAAATACATGTAAAGTAAGCCCATTAGGCTTAATCCAATCTTTCAGCGTGAAAAATAAAAAATTTAGCCTCTTCCACAAGTTTACACCCACAAAGCTTTTCGACGACCATGTTCAAACTTTGCAAACTGTACTCGAATCCATAAGCATTCATGGAGTGGAAAAACTCCACGCATTTCTTCAACTTCCTAGCTTTAGCCAACGTCTTCAACGCTATCCTGAAAGTCTGATCATTCATCAAACCAGAAATGCAGGTGGTTTTTTGTGTAATTGAAGAAGTGGAAAACACAGGTTGCCATGAGAAAGGGAAAGTGTTGCAGACCTGAAGGAAGAATTCATGGGTGAGTTGGAAATCGCATGCTTTGACTCAGGCAAGTTCTGTTGCTGGTAGAGAATGGTGCAAACTTGGAGAAGGTGGGCTGGTGACGTAGGAAGTCTAAATTCAATATGAACCAGAAGCAAGTCGTCTGAGCTCAGATCAAGTTAATCTTAGTTCAGTGACGAATTTCATTAATTAAACAGAGCCCACGGGTCAAATTACAAACTGTAATAAAAGTGGATAAAATCTAGAATGCTTGAGGTTGAAGACGACTATGGTATTTAAACTACTGGGCATATTAACAAAACGACGCAACTTCAATAACTGAAAGTGCCACGTGTGCATACATCGTAAACAAACGTGTATCACAACCATTACTGAGGATAATTGCCTGAACGACGTTGTCCTACTTAAAAGTACTGCTAACACATTTTACTAACTCCTAATAACCAATCACATTTGAAAGCAAATAACGGTAACAAAACTCGTATAGACTCAAAACGACTCCAAAACAAATAGAAACGCAGCAACGGTAACATTGGTCTTCTTCATCTTTATCATTCTTCTCCATTTACTGAAAACTCGACCTTGAGTGAAGACGAAATTGTTGGAGCCGCATCGGGGGGAAAATATTCAAACAGGTTGGCTACATTGAAAGTGTGGGAAATCTGCAAATCTAGAGGCAGATTGACAACATAAGCATTGTTGTTCAGGCGTTGGAGAATTGAAAAAGGGCCAATTTTCTTGTTCATTAGTTTGTGGTAGGTGCCGACAGGGAACCGCTCTCGGCGGAGGAAAACCATGACTAAGTCACCCACATCAAAAATCTTCTCTTGCCGATGTTGATAAGCATCGTATTTGTACTTCACATTAGCTGATTCCAGGGCCTGTGTGACTTGATGATGGACGCTGGTGAAATTGGTAGCCATATGTTTTGCACTTTTTGTGGATTAGGGGGGGGGGGGGGAAGATTCAGATCGGTGGTAAGACGAAGAGGCTTGGTATAGACTATAGTAAAATAAGACAAACCCGTGGATATATTTTGCATACAGTTGTAAGCAAACTTAGCTTGAGCAAGAGCACCATCCCACTGTTTAGGTCGAGAACTCACTAAGCACCGTAGCATACTGCCCAAGGTACGGTTAAACACCTCTATTTGACCATCAGTTTGAGGGTGGTATGCACTATGGAATTGAAGTGTGGTTTAAAACATGAACCACAATGTTTTGCACAAGTGACTCATGAATTTGACATCACGATCACAGGTGATAGTCTTTGGAATGCCATGGAGTCTCACCACTTTTTGGAAAATAGCAAAGCCATATAGGAAGTATCCTTGGTCTTTTTACAATGATGCTTCCTATATGGCTTTGCTATTTTGGAGAACCTATCTACAACCACCAGGAAAATATCAAATTGGCTTTGAGTTCTGGGAAGGCCAAGGATAAAATCCATGGATATGTCTTTCCAAATGTGTTTAGGGATAGGGAGGGGGGAGTAGAGCCCTGTGTTTTGAGAATGCCTTTTAGCCTTTTGACACACAGCACATCGTTGCACAAAATGAGTCATATCCCATTTGAGGTGAGACCAATAGAAATTGTCTTCCAACAAGGTAATGGTTTTGTTCCTACCCGTGTGAGTTGAGAGACCACCAGCGTGGAGCTCTTGAATAAGCTATAACCGTAGGGATCCTTAAGGAACACAAAATAAAGGGCCTCGATAAAGGAAACCATCGTGGACATGAATGGTCCACTATGATCAAGGGACATACATTTATGCCAGATATCTCTAAAGTCAGGATCAGAAGCATAAAGGTCCCTAAGAGTGTCAAAAGCAATGACTTAAGTTTGCAATGTGTTTAGGAGGGCCACCCTTTTGCTCAGGGCATCAGCTACCTTGTTCAAAGAGCCTGATTTGTGCTTAAAGACATAGTGGAACTTCTGAATGGTTTCAATCCATCGAGCATGAGCTGGTTCAATTCTTTTTTGGGACTAGATGAATTGGAGGGCCTTGTGGTCACTGTGGATGATGAATTGTTTGGATATAAGGTAATGCTCCTAATTTTTGAAAGCTTTGACTAAAGCATAGAGTTCCTAGACATAGGTGGACCACCTTTGCCTTGTTTCACTCAATTTTTCATTGAAAAATTCAATTGGTTTCCCTTTTTGCATAAGGACAGCTCCAATACCTATTTTAGATGCATATGTTTCCAACTCAAACACTTTGTCAAAGTCTAGGAGGATCAAAACATGGGCTGTATTGAGCTTGTGTTTGAGTAAGGAAAAGCTTGTGTGTTGAGGTTTCCCCCAATGAAACTTGCATTTCTTCAAACAATTAGTGATAGGTCCTGCAATTGTGCTAAAGCCTTTTATGAATATTCTATAAAATGTAGCCAAACCATGGAAACTTCTAACCTCAGTGATAGTAGTTGGAGTTGGCCATTCCTGGATTGCTTTGACTTTAGTTGGATATGTCTTAATGCCATCTGATGCGAATCCTAGCGGAATTGATTGTTTTACAATGGTTCAATGGTTACGAAGTTAACCTCGATCCACAATCCAACGAGAGATTGGAACCTTGGTATAGAAGCTTGGCCCATTGTCTATGAAAAAGAAAAGAACCTTGCTATAAACGCCATAATTAAAACTTCGTTTTTTGATTGATAAGTTGAAAATTTGTTCTTTAGACAAGCCTCAGCGTGAACTAGAAGAACACAAGAGAAGAATAATCCTCAAAATAATTGCTAAAATATATTGTATCTTATTGCTGGCCAAATTTTGGTCTTTTAAAAAGAAAAACACCGTTTGCCAAATATGAAAATAAACCCTAAAAGGAATAGAAAATAAAAAACTAATATACCCTTAATTAATAAGCTAAATTACAAGATAATTTCATACCCATGTACGCCTACTCTTTAATGTAACTCAATAAATTAATAAATGTAGATGTCCTAGGCCCATTCATAGCTTCGCATGCCTTTTTTATCCAATGCTTGTTGAATATAAAGCTCCAAAATCTTCTTGAATTGCTTTGCTCGATTACGTGTCACGAGACCTCCTGGATAGCTCAAACCATCATATGGACCACCTCCTCTATATGGCTCTATGGCCTCATCATTCCCTCCCCCTTTTGAAGGATTTGTCCTCAAATCATCACCTACATTAAAAGGAGAGAGATTAGATACATTAAAGGTAGAACTCACGTCATACTCACCGGGAAGATCAATCTTGTAGGCATTGTCATTAATCTTTTCAAGTACTTGGAATGGACCATCGCCATATGGCAATAGCTTAAAACGCCGCTGTACTGGGAACCTCTCCTTACACATATGCAACCAAACTCAATCACCTGGTTCAAACACAACCTTCTTTTGTCCCTTGTTGGCTTGATTGGCATATTGCTCGGTTCGCTTATCTATGTGCTGTCATGCCTTCTCATGCAATTGCTTGACAAATTTAGCTTTTTTTGCACCATCTAAATTCACTACTTCATCAATAGGCAAAGAAGTCAAATCCAAAGGAGTTAAAGGATTAAAGCCATAAATAATTTCAAATGGAGTAAATTTAGTAGCAGAATGCATGCTTCTATTATATGCGGCAAACACTCCTCCCAACTTTTTAGTTTCTTTTTTATTAATGCACGTAACAAGGTAGACAAAGTTCTATTAGCTACCTCAATTTGACCATCGGTTTGAGAATGACAAGTAGTAGAAAATAAGAGCTTTGTACCTAGATTCTTCCACAAAGTTTTCCAAAAATAACTTAGAAACTTAGCATCTCTATTGGACACAATACTCTTAGGCATGCTGTGCTACCTAATAATATCCCTAAAGAACAAATCTTCCACATGCGATGCATCATCAGTTTTCCTACAAGGTATAAAATGTGCAATTTTAGAGAATCGATCAACTACCACAAATATGGAATCCATAACTCTTATAGTCCTCGGCAATCCTAAGACAAAATCCATGGAAATATCAACCCAGTAGGAATCGGTAAAGGCGTATACAACCCATGTGGTTTAGTGGTAGACTTAGCTTACAGACAAGTAATGCACTTCTCACATCCTTTTTCATGTGTGGCCAATAAAAATGTTCATGCAAGAACTCATATGTTTTGAAGACACCAAAGTGACCCATCAACCCACCACTATGTGCCTCTCTCCCAAGCAACTCTTTAAATGAATACCTAGGCATGCATAACTTGTTTTCACGAAATAAAAACCCCTCATGCCTATAAAATTTACCAAAGCTGCTTTTTTACATGCACTAAAGATGCTACCAAAATCGTCATCATACTCATATAATTCTTTAATAAGCTCAAACTCTAAACATTTAGTATCTAGTGTAGAAAGTAGAACATACCTCCTTGACAATGCGTTAGCCACTACATTGTCCTTACCTTTCTTGTACTTGATCACATATAGAAAGGTTTCAATGAACTCCACCCATTTGGCATGTCTCATTTAGAGGTTTTGCTGTCCTTTTAGAAACTTCAGAGTTTCATGATTTGTGACAGGACCGCACCTGAGGTCTGGCCAGGACACACGGGATAGTCCCGCCTAGGACGGCCCCATTGTACTAACCCAAACTTAGCACAATGAAATCTCCCTAACAAAGGGAACAACAACACTAAGAACAATGACTAACAATGACTGATCCATAAACATCATATGATATAAAACACATAAAAGATAATAAGTCCCATCAGAGCGTCTAACATAGGGTGTATATAAGTCTCATAATACATCAAGTCTCATATAATAAAGTAGTCTGATACAAAGATAGAAGAAATACATCAAAATAGCTGAAAAGAAGGACAACTGGTAGATCCGAGATGCAGACGCGGAGTAAGCAGGACCAGCAGTAGCCTAAAGGGGACGGATTTAAACAACAATGAGACAAGCTCAATGAGTGGATAAAAAGAAAGTATTCGAAACTATAACTGTTTTGAGACCTCACATTCACTCTTTTGAAAAGTCTCCTGTTTGCAAAATATTTTGCAAAATCCTATTTTCATTTCTTCAATGCATAACTTTGATATACATACATATACATTGTATAGTATATATATACACTGTATACTCATAAGATATGTATAACATAATTTGTGACTTTGATCTTTTAAATCTGTATCCATGTACATATATACAAAATAGAATAAATATATCAAATGCTCACAAAGATGAATGCATAAAATACTTTACTCTTCAGTACTCATATACCCAATCATACCACAAGCCTACTGTCATACGATGGTCCTTAACGTCCCAAGGTATCGCAGAGCGGGGAAGGGGGAAACTCATGTACCCTTCAGAATCCCGAAGGGCCCATGCGGGAATCTAACATCCATACAATGAATACACGTGCATCAAGGGGGATGACAATAATCATCTCTGGTGCCATGGGCACAATATCATCAACCACATCCATCATACATCATCATCATCATCTATCATCATCACATCACCATACATCTAACTCGGTATGGGGCACACGTATCTCATTAATAATAATATGCATAAAGATGCATGCTGAAAATAGTATTCCTTTCTCATAAGCCTTATGCATAAAGATGCGTGATAAAAATATCTTTCATTCTCGTAACTTTTCATGATGATAGTTATAATAATAAACATGATAATAATGTTCATAATGATGTCTCATAATATAAATAATATGATAATGATCATAATGAATAATAATATGAAATCATGATTTTCTTTGAGGAAATATTTGCTTAGTATGCATCATTAATATATATATAGATAGATAATTAATCTCACAACCTAAAACAGTTTAAGAAAGAAAATCCACTCACAGTGTGCAACTCAAACTTAATCTGCAGCTGGATCGTCTCCCGAAACTGACTCGAATTCTAGATAAACATCACAAGATATAACTTAGGTTCTCAAACACTAAAATTAAAGTTATGTGCAACAAAGTATCATAACTCAACCGTTCACTTAACATGCTATTTATCGGCAAATCCCGAAACCCTTGAAATTAGGGCTTTCGATCCCCAGGACCAAATTGAACTCAAATGAAGCTTCCAATATCCTTCCAATACCTTTAATTGAACACATATAGCCTTGAACCGAAACTACAGCACTTAGAAAAATTGGATTTTCGGTACCCAAGTGAAATTACCAAAATACCCCTAAACTAGAAAATCAACCAAACGAACTCCAAAATTCACAAACAAGGTACCATTGGAAAGCCCAAAGGATAAGGCTCAAGAATATGGTCTCACCTTCCAAAGATCACCTCTAGATTCGCCGGAAGTCGTTGCCGAAACTTGTTTTTGAGATATCTCTTAAACGGCTTTGAATCTAGGCAAGGGGAGGTCAAAAATGAACTTAGAAGGTCCAAAAATAGGGGGTAAAGGTCTGGGTTCAAGCTGGAATGGCCGAAAATGTTGTAGATCGGTCGGAAAACTTCAATCTCGCTGTCGCGACTTCAACCGGAGCTACAGGGCGCGTCCGATGTCCTATCGGCGACCGTAAGATGTCGCTGGAAAGCTCTCATGATGTACTACAAGGACGGGTGGAGTTTGGTCGGTTTGTAGATGAAAGATGGCTGTCTGCTTGGGTGAGGAGAGAGAGAAAATGGAAGAGAGAGAAATAGGTCGTCCAAATGACCCATCAACCGGTCTTGGGCTATTTATAGCCCGGGACGGACTCGGGACTCGCTCGGGAAAAACTGGTATGATCTCGTAACTTTGAAAGCTCATAACTTTTTATCGGTAATTCTGATTTTTGCGTGCCACCTGTCTACGGACTCGTATCAAAGAACTCTACACTATGCTACCCAAGTCAAACTTAAATTCTAATCCTATAAAAAGTCAACTCTTAGGTACTAATATGCTCGAACTTGGTCAACACTGCCCAAAAATCGAGATACTAAGGGTCAAATTGTTACAAACTATATGAATCACAAACTCTTTAGGCCGCAAGTAGTGTTGCCATGTTTCCAAAGCATGAACTATGGCATACATCTCTTTGTCATATGTTGGGTAGTTCAATGCTCCGCCATTCAATTTCTCGCTAAAATAAGCTATTGGCCTCCCACCTTGCATCATGACAGCTCCATTACCCGAACCTGAGACATCACATTCAATTTCAAAGGTAGCATTAAAGTTCGGTAAAGAAAGCAAAAGAGCTTGAGTTAACTTATATTTTAGAAGATTGAAGGCTTGCTCTTGCTCTTTTCCCCATTTGAAGCCTACAGTTTTCTTGATCACTTCGGTCAATGGTGCGGCTATTATGCTAAAGTCCTTCATGAATTGACAGTAAAAACTTGCCAATTCATGAAAACTTCGAACATCCCCAATACATGAAGAGAAAATCAAAACCATTCGGGATTGGCCAACACTTGCATAGGCCAAGAAACACTAATTTATTAGTAGCAAATGAACACTTTTTGAGCTTATAGGACCTGCAAAACTGACTTAACATGGTCAACATGTGCGTCAAGTGTCTTACTATAAATTAAAAAATCATCAAAGTAAACAACTACACATAGGCCAAGAAATGCACGCAACACATGGTTCATTAATCTCATGAAAGTACTAGGTGCATTAGTTAAACCAAAGCGCATTACTAGCCACTCATACAGACCATATTTACTTTTAAAAGCAATTTTTCATTCATCACCCTTGTTCATCCTAATTTGATGATACCACTTTTCAAATCAATTTTTGTAAAGACACATGCACCATGCAGCTCATCTAACATATCATCTAATCTAGGAATAGGATGATGATACTTTACTGTAATATTGTTGACGGTGCGACAATCAACACACATCCGCCAAGTTCCATCATTCTTAGGTAAAAGTAGCACCGAAACTGCACAAGGACTCAAGCTCTCCTTAACATATCCCTTTTTCATAAGCTCATTGACTTGCCTTTGGAGTTCCTTTGTCTCTTCCGGATTACTCCGATAGGCTGGTCGATTTGGTAGTGGTGCCCCGGGAACTAAATCAATTTGATGTTCGATTTTCCTAATTGGTGGCAATCTTGCTGGTAGATCATCAGAAAAAACATCATCAAATTCCTGCAAAACAGACAAAATGCAACTAGGAACACAAGTGTCAAGGTCATTAGAAGAAAATAAGGCCTCCTTATAAACAAGCAACATCATTGGCTTGTTCAAGGTCAAAGCTCTCATAATTTCACTCTCACTCGCATAGTAATTGTATTGTTTCTTTTCTCTTTTTAGCTCACTTTTCTTTTTCTTTCTACTCATTTGTGTTTTGGAGCTCTCAGTCTCACTCTTGCCTATACTTTTGGATATGCTCTCACCATATGTCTCTCTTTGCTTTTATAATCTCAATTGGTCTTCATATACTTCGGTAAGAGTCATCGGCATCAATGTATTTGACTTTCCTTTAAACTCAAAAGAATGTTGATTTGCGTATTCATCATGTGTCACTTTCCAGTCAAATTGCCATCGCCTCCCAAATAATAAGTGACCGACATACATGGGTATCACATCACAAATCACCTCATCTGAATATCGCCCAATTGAATTCACTACCTTCACTTCACCACAATCATTCAACCATTGCAGCTTGTAAGGTTTTCGATGCTTCAAGGTCTTCAATCCCAATTTCTCCACCATGAGGCTACTAGCTACATTGGTACAACTCCCACCATCAATGATCACACTACAAGCATTTCCACTTACCCAACAGCGAGTGTGGAACAAATTGTCACGTTGTGGTGATTCATTTCCCTCTTTAGTTTGCACACTCAATACTCTCTGAATCACAAAAGAATCCACTGTTATGGCAAACTCAGAATCACCACCTTCCTCCAATGGCGGCATCTCGTCTTCCTCCTCATTTTCATTCTCAGACCCATATTCACCTCCCTCATTTAAAATCATTACACGCCGATTAGGACACTCTTTAGCCATGTGACCCCTGCCCAAACACTTAAAACATTTAATATCATGACTCGGTGTATTTGAAGTGTCAGATTTACCTAAAAATGGGGTAGAGCCGGTCTTAACCTCCTTAGGTTTCTCATGTTGTGCCACATACCTATCCTTCCAAGTAGGCATTTCTTCACGTTTGGAATATGTTTCAGTGCTTGGTACTCCACATGTGTGTTTGGTTAGCCTAAGTCACCTCTCAATTTTAATTGCTTTGTCCACCAACTCTTCCATCTCCACATAATGTTGTAATTCTACCATGTTAGCTATCTCATGGTGTAACCCGTTTAAGAAACGTGCCATGGTCGCCTCTCGATCCTCCACCACATTAGCACGAATCATAGCTATCTCCAACTCCTTGTGGTACTCTTCAGCACTCTTACTGCTCTGTGTAAGCCTCTGTAATTTCTAGCACAAGTCCCTATGATAATGGTTCGGAATGAAATGCTTCCTCATCACAGCTTTCATTTCATCCTAAGTTTCAATCGGTTTTTTCACCATTCCATCTTCTACTAGTCACTAATTGATCCCACCAAACAATAGCATAGTTAGTGAATTCAACCGCAGCTAGTTTTACCATTTTAAGTTCGAATAATGTTGGCAATCAAATACCATCTCGATTTTCTTCTCCCACTCAAAGTAAGCTTCTGGATCATTCTTTCCTTGGAATGATGGTATCTTCATTTTGATGTTGCTCAAGTCATCATCTTCCTCACGATACCTTGGTCTATTCACTCGGCCTCCATTGTCCCTGTAGTATGGACCTCTATCGAATTTTCTTGTGCTTCCTCCCTGCCGGCTTCATAGTTGTCTTCAAAACCAAGTTGGTTGACCTATTTTCCCTTCATAGCAGCCCGTTGGTGACCACCCCTATAGCCTCCACATTGTGGTCATGGTAGGTCTTGATTGTCACCTAGTTGTTTTCCCTGCCTATTCTCCACATGGTGTATCCTTTCCTCTAGTCCATCAAACTTTAAATCCATTTTTGACTCCATACTTACACTCACCTGCTCAAATTGTCTTGTCATTGCCTCCATAATCACTCTCATATCATTAGAAGCTTCGAATCCTCTAGGTTGAGAAGTCTCACCTTGTTGTGACATGATTTCAGATCTGCAAAGATTAGTTCATAATGGACCTCACAAATCACTCCTTCACGTGTTTTGCTCTAAATATTGGCACTCAACTCGTGTTTACGCTCAATTCAGACCTACGGCTAAGTCCAAATCACAAATCCAACCTTTCAAATCAAATTACTAGCAATATTATAGAACAAAAAAAAAAGAGAAAGAATTCAAAATTATTTTTTTTACTAGGGCTGGTTAATTCAAAACAGCTCGTCTAGGACCAACAAACTATAATCTAATGAAAAAATTTTAAGAAGTGATTTTGTTTTTGTTTTGTTTTGTTTTTTTTGGACTAGCTCACAGACTTATCTGGGCGCAATCCCAGGCGCCTACTACTGTGATTTGGCTTTTTTTAAAAAAAAAAAAACAAAAGTCGAATATCAAAGAACATAGATCAAAGGTCAAAGAACAAAGAAAACAAAAGAAGAATGCTAATGGTTATGGATTAAACAAAAGTGAAAAAAAGATGAAACAAAATGAAAAAA
The DNA here is from genome assembly GCA_003254975.1 of Ochetophila trinervis. Classification (NCBI taxonomy): domain Eukaryota; kingdom Viridiplantae; phylum Streptophyta; class Magnoliopsida; order Rosales; family Rhamnaceae; genus Ochetophila; species Ochetophila trinervis. Next base: position 131,477 of record QANX01005616.1, read on the forward strand.
ACAATGAGGAAACCACAAACTCTAATGGTTACGGTTTTTTTTTTGATTTGCGGAAAACAAATTAAATATATATAGAACCTATAGAATTCGTGCTCTGATACCAACTTATGTGAATCCTAGTGGAATGGATCGTTCTACAATGGTTCAATGGTTACGCAGTTGACCTCGACCCACAATCCAACAAAATATTGGAACCTTGGTATAGAAGCTTGATCCGTTGTCTATGGGAAAGACAAGAACCTTGCTATAAACGCCACAATCAAAGCTTCATTCTTTGATTGATAAGTTGGAAATTTATTTCTTTAGACAAGCCTCAGCGTGAACTAGAAGAATAATCCTCAAAATAATTGCTAAAATATATCGTATCTTATTGCTGGCCGAATTTTGGCATTTTAAATAGAAAAATATCATTTGCCAAATATGGAAATAAACCCTAAAAGGAATAGAAAATAAAAGACTAATATACCCTAAATTAATAAGCTAAATTACAAGATAATTTCAGGCCCATGTACGCCTACTCTTTAATGTAACTCAGCAAATTAATAAATGTAGACGTCCTAGGCCCATCCATAGCTTTGCCAGCCTTTTTATCCAATGCTTGTTGAATATAAAGCTCTAAAGCGTTCTTGAATTGCTTGGCTCAATTACGTGTCACAGGACCTCTTGGATAGCTCAAACCATCATATGGACCACCTTCTCTGGATGGCTGTAATATCTCACTTATGAACCTCATGAATGTGCTCGGTGCATTGCAGAGGCCAAATGACATGACTTGCCATTCATATAAGCCTTATGGAATCTTGAAAGCAGTCTTCCATTCATCCCCAGGTCTAAGGCATATCTGGTGGTATCCACTTCTCAAGTCAAGCTTGGAGAATAACTTGGATCCATTCAATTTGTTTAACATATCTTCAAGCTGAGGTATGGGAAAGCTGTACTTGACAGTGATATTGTTGACAGTCCTGATGTCAACATGCATCTTCCAGGAGCCATCTTTCTTTGGCACTAGGAGAGCTAGAACAACACAAGGGCTTAAGCTAACATTGACCAGTTGCTTCTTCAGCAATATCTTGTAATACTTTGGTTTTTGTTGGATTCATCCTATAGTGAGATAAGTTTGGTATTTTGGCACCTTGTTGGAGGTCAATTTAATGTTGTATTGACCTTAGGGGTGGAAGTGTGTCAGGGAGGTCTTTTGGTGCAATGGCTCGATATTTGTGTAACAATTATGTTTTGGAGATTGGCAGGGTATAAGGGGGTTGTAGTGCCAAGTGAGGCAGTGAAAATGAAGGCATAGAGTTGTTAGTTGGACATGTATTTTATATCAAGTTGCTAGCCTAAAATTGTTAGGAATGTGATTTTGGAAGTAGATGGTGTAGTTTGTTTAAGGCTAGATGGAAGAGTGTGGATCAAAAAAACTGGTGGTATTTTACTAGGGATGATGACTATCGTCTTGATATGCCAGTGGAAAGCATAGGTGTTTTCTTGTCCATTGTGTAAGATGTGTTTATCAAATTTCCATGGCCTACATAAGAGGATGTGGCGGGCATCCATGTCCAGCACATCTCAAAAGATTTCATCCCTATAGTTTTTCCCAATGCTTAGAGTTACCTTGCATATTTCAATCACTTTGAGTTCACAGTTCTTTTTAACCCATCCTACTGAGTAAGGGTTAAGATGTGGCATGGTAGGTAATTTAAGGACTTTCACTAGTGTTTTGGACACAATGTTTTCACTGCTCTAACTGTCCACAATGATGTCATAAGCTTTGCCCTCCACTGTGCACTTAGTTTTGAAAATAGAATTCCTTTGAGTATTTTGTGGTTGTCGTGGAGTCAACATGACCTTCTAGACAATACCTACCAGATGGGTTCCACTGTCTTCAACTACATAATCCACATCTCCCCCAAATTGAGAGTTATCATCCCCTTCATAGTCTCCATACTCACTAAGGAGTTCATTGGACATAATATAGTTCACTTGCTTCCTCTGAGGGCACTCATTGGACTTCTGCCCAGATTGGTTACACTTGTAACATTTGATTGGATTAGGTCTGCTATAGGGATAGGTGGTCTAGGATTGACATTTAGTGGTTTGTTTGGGAATTTGGTGGCACTGTCTGTTGGCATAGGAGTGGAGAAAAGGATGTTTGGTTTTGGCTTGTTTGGGTAGGCATCAGGTTTAGAGTTCCACTTGGGAGGGGTTCGAATAGGTCTCTTCACCTGCCTCTCTACTTTGTTGGCTAGGCTGATGGCTTCATCAAGTTTCCAAATGGTCTTCAATTCCAACCTCTCCTGAATTGAAAGGATCAATCCTGCCAAGTATCGAGCCACAAGTTGTTCAGTAGTCTCATTGAGATTATTGCGAGCATTTAATCGACAAAAGTCCTCAGTATAAACCTCTAAACTTCGACCACCCTGTATGCACTTATGATAGACCTGAAATTGAATTTTGTTGTAGTCATGGGGTAGTAATCGAGCTCTCATTTTATATCTCATTTTTGGCCAAGTGTTGATAGAGTTTTTCCCTTGTCTCCTTCGATTAGTGTTCAATTGTTCCAACCAGGCATTAGCACCCCTTTTGAGCTGATAAGCAACTAGCTTAGTCCTCTTATCCTCTGGCACTAACATATACTTAAAAAAATACCTCAACATCACTCAACCAATCCAAAAATTCCTCAATACCAGTTGGTCATTAAAAATTTGTATTTCTACTTTCATCTAAAACCAGAATTGTCAAAATGAGTTTTATACTTGACTTGAGTTCCAAAAGGATGAGGCGGTTCTTGCATAGCCTTGGGAAGCTTAGGATCATCATCAGAGTTAGATTCAAAAATTGGCAAAGTAGGCCGAGGTCAATGTGGGAAATTCTGGTTTGTGTGAGCTGAAATTGGGGGACGATTGGGAAATGGAGTATGTGTAGGCTGGTAGATGAACACGAGGGTCCTCTAGTGTTTGTAGTCTACTGGCATCCAAGTTCATCACTGTTCCATCGGTAAGAATGGTGCAGAGCCTCATAATCTGATTGGTAAGATTATCAAGTTTCTAATCCATGCTCAGCATGGTTGCCTGCAAGGCCTTCACACCCTGAAGCTCTTCAGAAGTGTGGCTGCTTCCTTCACCGAGATTAGACATCTCATGACCGAAAATTTCTGAAGCTCTGATACCAACTGACGAGGAAGTTTAAATTCAATATGAACCAGAAGCAAGTCGTTTGAGCTTAGATCAAGTTGATCTTAGTTCAGCGACGAATTTCATTAATTAAACAGAGCCCACGACTCAAATTACAAACTATAATAAAATGGATAAAATCTAGAATGCCAGAGGTTGAAGACGACTTTGGTATTTGAACCACTGGGCATATTAACAAAATGACGCAGCTTCAATAACTGAAAGTGTCACGTGTGCAGACAATGCAAACAGACAAGGATCACAATCATTACTTAGGATAACTGCCTGAACGACGTCGTCCTACTTAAAAATACAGCTAACACATTACGACACCGTTCTACTAACTCATAATAACCAATCACATTTGATTGCAAATAATGGTAACAAAACTCGTATAAACTCAAAACGACTCCAAATTAAATAGAAACGCAGCAATGGTAACATTGGTCTTCTTCGTCTTCATCATTTAGGTTCACTGGAGAGGTTGAGTTGGTTACTCTGGACTCGGTGGACTCAAAATTCAAGGAAAGAAAATGGGTTATGAAGGATTTAGCTTTGGATTCTTTGTCTGATTATCATTTCAAGGTTCAATTTTCCTGTGGAAAAAAGTTAGGCAACTTTCTCAAGAATATCCTCATGGAGTTGAAAGTTTGCTTTCAAAGACTTTTGATGTTAGTATAATAATCCAAATTCCAAATAAATTCACACAAAACTATACCCAAGCTACCAACCACCTATGTCAAAGCAACAAACATCATATATACCACAATCCAAACCAATATACTCAGCAACCAAACTCAAATGAGCAGTCCACATAGTACCAACAAATCTTAAACACAATCAGCAGCTACAAGGAAGAATCAATACTTTTAGAATTCTTCAGTTCAGTTCTATGGTGTCGCAATTAAGCTCAATTGGGTTCCTAGTGATTTTTCTCCGTGATACCTCGTCCTATCCTCTTTTATTTTCCATATGTTTCCCCTAAAATAAAAATAAATCTCTAAATTACCTTTTCTTTTTTAGTTTAATAATCACAAACACTGGGAATTTAAATTTTGGTGCAGAATTTTTAGGCTTTGAGTTTGTTTCTCTGCCATCTTTATCCGAGCAACAACAAAGGGGAAACATATATGTTTTAATTTTTTTTGTTGATTTTTGTTTTTAGTCTTTCATTTCTATTTAATTTTTTTTTCCATTTCTATTTTTCCTCTCACTTTGTACCAAAAACAAGTTGCAATGAGCTAGCTAGGATCGAATCGAAAACAACCATAGCTTTTCTTATTAATTTCATATCATCCATTAAATATAAATTGGGAGACCAAGAAATAAAACTGGGAAAGGGCAAAGTACTAGGGCCACATAAATTTAACTTTTTATTTAATTTTTTTTTTTATGTTAATCAAGTAATGAGGTTAGGTGTAAGAGTCCATGATTTAGACAAGGATGGGGTATTAAATTCTTCGTAGACACAGAGACGAGATTGAAAAATCCAATTTTTCCCTGTGTAGTTGCCAATCCTAGTTCGACACTAATTTTATATACTTGATTGTATATTTTTCTAGGCCATATTTCTTTTTGTCTTTCTACAAAATTTTCTACATTCAAATTTAATTTCCTTACCATTCTAAGAAATTAATAACTTCAAATAAATCTTACATACGTCTCCTACTTATTTAACATAAATAAAGCATAAATTTATCGGTAAAAATAGGGTATATTACATCTCCCTCCCTTGAATTTTTCTTAAATGACAATTAAATCCCTGAGGTTTGCCTAAATTACATCCCCCTCCCTTCCGTTTGTTTTTTCCGTTAAAATTAACTGGATAAGGGCATTATAGTATTTTTACACATCTGACACACTGACGCACTGACACTGACACTGACACTGACATCTAAATTACATCCCCCTCCTTCTATTTGTTTTGCAATCACACCTCCTACTAATTAATTTTTTCAATTAATACAAACATGTATTTTTTTTTACCAAACTTAATTAAAGGCATAGAAATATATATATATATATACATATATTTCTTTTTAATTACAAATTAAAAAACAATAATGTATATCTAAATATATTATACATACATACATATATATATATAGAATTTGCTATAAAACATACTTGTTGGGCTCCATAAGCTCCCAAACAAATATATTTTTATTTATTTTTTCTTGAATTTTATTTTAAAAAAAAAATTTGCTTTGGATTTTATAGCATTTAGACTATTGGATTAAAAAAAAACCAAAAAAAAAAATTGCTATACAAAACACAACAATAGGATATGTTTTAGTGTTTTAGTCATATCTTTTTGTTATTTTTTGCAGTTAAAAAAAAGATATCCTTATTCTAGAATTTTCCTTTATATATAGAGTTTTACTATAAATTTCACATGTTGGAGAGCTTATAGAGCCCAATAGATGGTTTTTTTTCTTGAATTTCATTTTTTTGTTCTATATATATATATATATAAGAATTTGCTAAAAAAAAATTTGGCTTTGGATTTTTAAAATAGAACTAAAAAAAATTCAAGAAAAAAAACTAATATATTGGGCTCTATAAACTCTCAAACATGTGAGTTTTATAGCAATATATATGAAAATTCTAGAATAATGATATCTTTATTTTAACTACGAAAAAAAAAAAACAAAAAGATATGACTAAAACACCAAAACATATTCTATTGTTGTGTTTTGTATAGCAATTTTTTTTTTGTTTTTTTTTTATAACCCAATAGTTCTAAATGCTATAGAATCCAAAATAATTTTTTTAAAAACAAAATTTAAGAAAAAATAAAATAAAAATATCTTTGTTTGGGAGATTATAGAGCTCAACAAGTATGTTTTATAGCAAATTTCTATATATATATGTATAATATTTTTAGATATAAAATTTTTGTCTTTTAATTTGTAATTAAAAATAAAATATGTATATATATATGTTTCCATGTCATTAATTAAATTTGGTAAAAAAAATTTTTTTTGTACTAATTGAAAAAATTAGTTAGTAGGGGTGTGATTGCAAAACAAACAGAAGGGATGAGGATGTAATTTAGATGTCAGTGTCAGTGCATCAGCATTAGTGCGTCAGCGAAGGGTATATTCGTACTTTACTTTGCCACGTAGAAGAGAGAATAAAATTAACGGATGTAAGTCTAATAGAAAGGAAGGGGATGTCATTAGGGCAAACTCCAGAGATTTAATTGTAATTTAGGCAAACCTAAGGGGAAATGAATGTAAAATACCCATAAAAATAAAATAAAATAAAACATCAATTCATATTCAAGAAACACAAATCAAATTTTATTATTTTTTGAGTTGAGATTCAACTTTCGGTCTTTACTATTATTATTTATTGCTTTCTTGCTCTGCGTTCCATGGGTGGGTTAGCCTTTTTCTATCCAGTCCCTCAAGCTTGTACGTCCCTAGGCGCAATATTTCAATTACTTTGTATGGGCCTTCCCAGGTTGGTCCTAGAGTTCCTGCCCCATGTTCCTTAGTGTTGAGCATCGTCTTCCTTAAGACTAGGTCTCCCTGTTGGAAGCATCTCTGCTTTACTCGGGAGTTGTAGTACCTTGCCGATCTATGCTTGTAGGCCGCCGCCCTAATTTGTGTCATATTCCTCTTTTCTTCGATCAAGTCTTGGCTCAAGCGCATATGCTCATCATTCTTGTCAAGACTAAAGTACCTGACCCTAGGGCTTGGCTCTCCGATCTCCACAGGTATCACTGTCTCAGCCCCGAATGCTAGAGAGAAGGGAGTTTCTCCAGTTCAAGTCCTGGGTGTGGTCCGGTATGCCCACAAAACTTTCGGGAGTTCATCCACCCAGGCCCTTTTATGCACATCTATCTTAGTTTTCAGGTTGTTCTTGATTACCTTGTTGACAGACTCAACTTGTCCATTCGCTTGTGGAAAAAAAGGGTCGAAAAGGCTGCCTTGATTCCTAGATTCGAACACATCTCTTTGTAGTTCTGGTTATCGAACTGCCTGCCATTGTCCGTTACAATGGTGTGTGGTATTCCGAATCTACACACAATAGACCTCCAGATGAAATTTGAGGTTTTGGCCTCAGTTATTGTGGATAACGGCTCAGCTTCCACCCACTTGGTGAAATAATCAATCGCAACTATAGCGTACTTTGCCTAGTTTCTACCCATTGGCAGGGGGCCAATGAGGTCCACTCCCCACTAGGCAAAAGGCCACAGGCTTGTGATTGAAGTGAGTTGTTCAGGGGACTTCCTAGGCACGTTGGCAAACCTCTAGCAGGAATTACGTTTCTGTGCATGAATTCGTGCATCCTCCTTTATCATGGGCCAGTAGTACCCCTAACGAATTACTTTGTTAGCAAATGATTGGCCACCTGATTGATTGCCACAAATCCCCATATGTATTTCTCTCAGGACATAATCGGCTTCGGCTGCGCCTAAACACTTCAAGTAGGGGAGTGAAAAGCCTCTCTTATACAATACTCCATCTATCAAGGTATAGTATGGGGCTTTGTATTTCAAGCGCTGAGCCTCCATCTTATCTTCAGGTAGGATTCCTTCTGTCAGGTATCTAGCTATTGGATCCATCCACTCAGATTTACCATCCACTTGGTTAACTGCCTCTTCCCTATCATTGTAGCTCGATTCCTTAAGTGTTTCGAAAGGTACACTTCGTGTGAGCTTCGAGTCTGATGCCAAGGCAAGCTTTGGAAATAAATCTGCGTCTGCATTCTCTTCTCTTGGTACCTGAGTGATTTGATATTCTTCAATTTTTTTAAGCAGATCTCTTACCTTGGCCAAGTACGATATCAAGCTGATTTCCCTTGCCTGGTATTCCAAATTTACTTGCCAGACCACTAATTGTGAATCACTGTAAACTTGTAGCGTTTTGGCTCCCACCAATCCTGCCATCCATAGGCCTGCAATCAAAGCTTCATACTCAGATTCATTATTTGTTGCCTTAAACTCGATGCGGATTGCATACTCGAGTTTAACATAATTAGGTCATGGTGTTGTAAGTATGAATCCAGCCCTGTTTCCATGCTCATTTAATGAGCCGTCCACATGCAAAGTCCAGAATGTGGTTTCGTCTTCGTGTCCCATTTTTTCTCAGGCATCTAGAGGTTGGTCTTCTGACCCTTTCAACTTGGTGAATTCAGCAATGAAGTCAGCAACTGCCTAGGCCTTGACTGCTGTCCTTGGGATGTAAGAAATCCCAAATTGCCCCAACTTTATGGACCATTTGATTAATCTTCATGAGGTTTCTGACTTTTGAAGTACTAGCCTCAACGGATAACTAGTTGAGACAGTGATGACATGAGCCTTGAAATAAGGTTTGAGTTTTCGAGACGATACCACCAAAGCCAGGGCAAGCTTTTCTATGGTCGGGTACCTCGTCTCAGCAGAGACTACAGCCTTGTTGACATAATAAACCAGGTACTGAACTGAAGCTTATTCGCGGATGAGGGCGTAACTAACCGCTGTCTCTGAGACTGCCAGGTTTAAGAAAAGTGTTTCCCCGAATATTGGCTTGGATAGCAACGGCGCTAAGCCCAAGTATTGCTTGAGTTGAGTAAATGCCTCCTCGCATTCTTCTGTCTATGCAAAGCTCTTGGGTCCCTTTAGGATCTTGAAAAATGGCAAGCACTTGTCAGTCGCCTTGGACACAAATCGTTTCAGAGCCGCTATCCTCCCAGTTAGTCTCTGGACATCCTTGACCTTTGCTGGAGAGTCCATTTCTAAAATGGCCTTGATTTTGCCTGGGTTAGCTTCAATTCCCCTATGATTTACCATGAACCCTAGGAATTTTCTAGAAGATACCTCGAAGACACACTTGGCTGGGTTTAGCATCATCTTATGCTTCCTGAGGATGGAGAACATTTGACCTAGGTAAGTTAGGTGTTCTGAAGCTTTAACACTCTTGACCAGCATGTCATCCACATACACTTCCATGTCTTCCGTATCTGCTGGGCAAACATTTTGTTGACTAGCCTCTGGTAAGTAGCCTTTGCGTTCTTAAGCCCAAACGACATCACCTTGTAGCAATAAAGTTCTATGTCTGTTATGAACGAAGTTTTTTCTTGGTCCTGCGATCTAATTGTACCCTGAAAATGCATCACAAAAGCTATACAATTCATTATCTGCTGTTGAGTCGACCAACTGATCGATCCGAGGCAGGGGAAGCTGTCTTTCGGGCAGGCCTTGTTGAGGTTTGTAAAGTCCACGTAGACCCTCCATTTGCCGTTGCTCTTCTTGACGAGAACCACATTTGCCAGCCAATCCAAGTATAGCACTTCCCTGACAAGGCCCGCATCTAGTAATTTCTCTACTTCTACCCTAATCGTTTCATAACGTTCAGGGTTGAAGCTCATTCTATTCTGTGTGACTGGGCAGAAGTCAAGGTCGACATTCAATCTGTGAACTATAATCTCGCGATCAATACCTGGCATGTTGTCATGGGACCATGCAAAAACATCTGAATTCTCTTTTAAGAATCCAGTCAACGCTTATTTGAACTCTTCTGAGATCAGGCTCCCAATTTTAGTCGTTTTGGCAGGATCGTCTACGTCCAGCTATACCTCTAACAGATCTTCGACTGCTTCTCTTTTTATTATTTCCTTCCACTCGTTCTCTCTGCTTTCTAATTGAGTGTCAGGCAAGTCTTCTTCTGATATGATTTCCATCACTCTAGACTTTTCAGCAATCGTTGGCTCATAATGTTTGCACTCAGAGGTTAGTGTATCGTGAGGACAGGACTCGAAGCATTTCTACTCGGAGGAAGATTTTTCCCTTTGGGGCTCCTTGAGGGAGGAATTTCTCCTTGTTTGCTCAGGGCATTCATACTCGAAGGTTGTCAGGCAAATCAGGTGGTTGTGCCTCTCGTGCTGCGGATTGGGATTTTCTTGCCTGGGGTCCTGGAAAATAGCCAATGATTCCGTGTGAATATTTTTTTCACACAGGGATGTTGCGTAACATTTTCTTGACTCATCCTGGTCTCCACGAACGCACCCGGTTCCTCCCCCTGGAGTAGGAAACTTCATCAACAAGTGATAGGTTAAGGTTGCTGCCTTCAATGCGTTCATGGTTGGTCTTCCAATTATGGCATTATTTGCTGATGGGGTCTTCATTACCAAGAAATTGGTCATCACCATGGACCTGTCAGGGGCATGCCCTACTGTGCTAGGGAGTTCAATAGACCCCTCCAGAAACACCGATTCACCTGTGAAACCTGAGAGAGGGGTCTTTACCTGTTTGAGTGCTTTCCTTTTCAGTCCCATCGCGTCATAGGCTGGAGCATACAAGATATCAACCGAGCTTTCTGTGTCTATTAATATACGGAATATCATGTGGTTAGCCACATGTGCCGCTATCACTATTGCATCATCAAGTGGGCGGTGAATATTCCCGGCTTCTCTATCATCAAAAGTTAATAAGAAAAGGTCCCCCCGCAATGCTTTGGGCTGCCTTGTCGCCATATTTACTTCAAACTGCTCCTGCGTGCCTCTAGCATCCCTCGCATATGCTTTCCTTGCTCTGTTGGAGTTCCCCCCATGCTTGGTCCTCTTACAATAGTTTGCACACTTTCATTAATCTCTCCTGGTCGGAGTGGTATTACAAATGCATCCTCCACTCTGGTTTGCTCCTGTCTTGAAGATCTTGCCTGATTAGTGGCTCCTGCCACAAACTGTTGCAGGTGTCCCCTTTGAATGAGAGCTTCTATTTCTTCCTTTAATTTTATGCACCCATCGGTATTGTGACCGTAGTCTCTATGGTATCTACAGAATCTCTTCTTGTTCCGAAACCAAAATGGAGTTTTTGGTTTTTTCAACATGTTGCTTCCTTCAATTTTCATCAATACCTCTTCACGCATCGTGTTGAGTGGTGTGAACTTTCCTAGTCTGTCCGTAGGGAATCGAGGTCCCTGATTTCTTTCGTCATTACTCCTCTTGTTGCTCACAACCCCATTCCTTTGGTTCCTACGTGAGTCATTTTGACCTTCATGACCCTGCCTCGACCTCCTTTGTGATTCAATGATCTCTTCTACTTAAATATGCTTGTGGGCCTCCACCAGCATCTCAGGGAAAGTCTGATGAGGATTTCTTGCTATTGAATGGATAAAATTTTCATCTCTCAAGCCATCTTGCATGGCCCGATCATAGTTTTTCCCTTCGACTTGCATCATAGCTTTTGTAAACCTCTAAACGAATGACTTCAGGGATTCGCTTTCCCTCTGAACAATTGAAGACAAGTGAGTAGGCGGCATTTTTACCGGTCGAGCCCCCAGGAACTGGGCAGCAAAGGTATTTTCCAGTTGGTCGAAAGAGCCAATAGTTCTTGGCTTCAAACTAGTAAACCATTTTCTAGCCATTCCTCTGAGGGTCAATGGGAAAGCTCTGCACATGATTGCATCCTCAGCTTCCTCAAATTCCATCCAAAATCGGTAAGCCCCCAAGTGTTCTCTAGGGTCGGTCTGCCCCTCGTAGTGTTCCACATGGGGAATCTTGAAATTTGGTGGGAGTGTTGCTTGCCTTATCCCTAATGTGAATGGTGAAGTGGACTGGGTCCCTGTTACATTGAGAGGCACATGCTCAGGCAAGGGAGCAAAGAGGTTTCTCCCTTGAACCTGGGCTCTTGCCTCGGTGTAGGTATCTCTCACGGTGGTGAGCCTTCTCCTTTCGTCTTCTCCTACATCTCTTCTGATTTCATCTTCGAACCGCCTCTGTTCCTTGGCCCTGATGCGAGCCCTTTCCTCATCCAAGTTCCATCGCGTGTGGCGTTCGGGTCTCATATCTTCTCGGACTCTGGCTTTGTCATTCTCATCACGTGCCCTTCTCTTGGCATTTAGGGAGGCTTTCAGATTGATCAAATCCAAGCATTCATTGGGCAATGAGAAGGCGTCACTGATTGATCTGTGTTTCGAGCTTCCCTTCCTATCCCGCGGAAGATACGGGGAGGTTCTGACATCTCTTCTCACCTCTTCATCCAATGGCCTTGAACGCTCACACCTTGGTTCATTCCTTCCTCGGCCTCTGCCATCATTTCTCGGTACTCCTCATTCTCTGCGCTCCTGTGACCATGCATGGGGACGTGGAGAATCCACAGGCGCCTGGCTTCTGCGTGTCTGGGAGTGTTGCATTTGCTAGTTGTTTTGATTCTGTGCCATTTGTCCTATCAGCTGCTCCAAGCAGTTCTCCACGTCAGACAGGCGATGCCTTTCAGATTGTGGGGCTACCTTCCTGTCACTACGCCTCCGGGGAGGTAGCTGCGACAACAAAGTTGTTGGCTCCCTGAGAACAGTGGCTTCCCGATGAGGAATAGTGTATTTCCTCATGGGCTGCTTGTCCTGACTTGCCTGTTCGTTGGCTCGGCGCCACTATTCTCCAGTCCTGCGTCTGGCTAATCCTCCATATCACACTCCTTATCCTAACCGCAATAATGGTTCTGCGGCCAAACTTTTTTTCTTGGAGTCACGATTCTTTCAAATGATCCTTTTATTGGTGATTATGGTCGTGCGTGATTTCTAGATCTATGCACAATTTTAATATTTTTCTTCGGTTCCCACAGACGGCGCCAATGTTGTTGCCTGATTTTCGTCACTCTAGAAATCTGATATCATGCAGCACTTTCCTAGTAGAATCCTGGATTTCTTCCCTGACTCCTACAATATAGAACAACGGCGTTAGAGGGGGGCCGGTGGTGTCACCGGCTTTCCTACTCTGATGCCAAAGTCAGTAACAAGCTTATTCCAAGAAACCCTTTTCAGGTTCCCCTCAGGTATTCCCATTGTGTAGCTTGCCTCCAATTCCACACGGTGGGACCTTTTGGAAACTTGTCAAAGGAACGATGGCTACTGGTTTAAGGCTTTAGGGAGTGTTTAGAGTTCAGATTCTCATAAATGATCTACTTTCCACTCACCTAATCTTACCTTAAGTACCCGTTCCTGACGGCTTGGATGCTAGGGTTAAAAACCCTCATACGCTGGGATCGCGACACCTAGACTGAGAGGTAAGGCAAGTATTGAACCCAAGAATTACGGCTCAATTATGGTGGCTTTATTCATCCATGCTAAAGCCGCACCTGGGCTTGCCTTCGGCCCTGCCTGACGAGCTGGGTTCTGCCTGTCTGTGACTGACGGACCTCGTCCATTGTGGGTCTATAAAGGTGCTATGGAGCCTGGAAAATTTTCTGACCCATACTCTAAAAATCTCCATAATACCCTCCTACATTTCTAATTCCATTGCAATTACTATGAAATGCAGTTTTGAATACAAATAAAATACGTTTTTAACATGATTAAAATATTTGCTTTTGAATACTTAATAAATTATATATTTACCATTTATAATAGAAAATTAATGGAAAAAAATGAAATAGTTCGTCAATTTTTAATTTTTTTTTAAAAAAGGAAAAAAGAAAATAAATTAGTTGGAGATTTTATATACCTATTTTTATATTTTTCTAGGCGCTGTACGTCTTTTTTTTTTTTTTTTTTCTTTTCTTCTTTCTACAAATTTTTTTGCATCCAAATTTACTTTCCATACCAATCTCAGAGATTAAATCAACTTCAAATAAATCTTACATTTCGTAAGTATCTAACATAAATGAAATATCAATTTATTCAAAAAAAAAAAAAAAGACACCAAATCAAATCTAAAAAACATCATTACTGAATTTTACTATTCTTTGAGTTGACCTTCAATGTTCGAATTTTACTATTATTATTTATTTCCTTTTATAGTTACATTACATTTAAGACTCACATTGGATTGTAAAGTAAAGAAAATTAAAAAATCCAATCCATGGGCTTCATTTTTATTATTTTTAAATGCGATTTTCATTACCAATATTTGTTTTTGAATACTGGACAAATTATATATTTACCATTTAGAATAGAAAATTAATTGGAAACAATGAAATATTTCATTATTTTTAGTAGTTTTATTTTTATTTTTTTATTTTTAAAGAGAAGAATAAGAAGATAAAAATAGATTAATTGGAGATTTATATACCTAATAATGAAAATATCGATATCGACAGAAATATCGAAGGTCAAAAATACAGAAATATCGATAGAAATATCGACAGAATATCGATGTTGATAAAAATATGAAAGAAATGACAGAAATTTATAAAAAAAAATGAAATTTTTTAATGAAAGTTCAAAATATGTTTATTTATTAGATACTTTATCAATTTAACTATAAAAATTAAAAAAAAAACATTGAATGTAAATCATATTTATTATAATTAAAATATTTATAACACTCGCTGATAGGAACAAAAATATTATTAATTAAGTAATAAATTATTATAAACAAAAATGATATTGACTCATATTTAAATAATTATGTACTAGAAAAATATAGAATTAGATATATAAAATCTCCAACTAATTCAATTTAATTCCCATATAATCCCAGAGATTATACCAACTTCAAATAAATCTTACATCTCCTACGTATCTAACACAAATGAAACATCAATTTATTCATAAAAAAAAAATACATCAATTTATCAAAAATTAAAGTAAATAAAAATTTAGAAAACTAATTCATGAGACTCGTTTTAATTATTTTTAAATACAATTTTCAATGCCAATATTTGCTTTTGAATACTTAATAAATTATATATTTACCATTTATAATAGAAAATTGATGAGAAACAATGAAATAGTTCATTATTTTTATTTCTTTTTTTTTGAAAAAAAAGAAGAAGGAAAAAAAATAGATTAGTTGAAAATTTTATGTACCTAATTGTATATTTTTCTACGCGCTATTCCTATTTCTTTGTCTTTTTACAAAAAAAAAAAATTTGCATTCAATTTTAATATCCTTACCATTCCCACATATTAATCAAATTATTTATAAAAAAAATTAAAATAAAACATCAATTCAAATCTAAAAAGCACAAATAAAATTTTACTGTTTCTTGAGTCGACCTTCGATGTTCAAATTTACTTTTATTATTTATTGCCTTCGGCCTGTCCTCTTTTCCTCTTCCATATTTCAAATTTCAGTGCATTTTGTACCTTTATTGTATAGGAAAGTAAATAAAAAAAAAAATTTAGTCCATGACCTTCATTTCAATATATTTTGACATGCGATTTTCAATACAAATAAAATACGTTTTTAACATTATCAAAATGTTTGCTTTAGAATACTTAATAAATTATACATTTACCATTTACAATAGAAAATTAATGACAACGAAATAGTTTGTTATTTTTTTAGAGAAAAAAGAAGAAGTAAAAAATAGATTAGCTGGAGTTTTTATATTCCTAATTGTATATTTTTCTGGGCGTTGTATCTTTTACTTTGTCTTTCTACAAAAAAATTTACATTCAAATTTAATTTCTTTACGATTAATCAACTTCAAATAAATCTTACATACATCTCTAGTTATTTAACACAGATAAAACATAAATTTATTCATGAAAATAAAATAAAACATCAATTCAGTTCTAAAAAATACAAATCATATTTTACTATTCTTTGAGTCGACATTCAACGTTCAACGTTCAACTTTTACTATTATTATTTATTGCCCTTTGCCTCCTCCTCTTTGCCTCGTCCATATTTCCAATTCCATTGCAATTGGGACTCTCATTGGATAGTAAAGTAAATAAAAATCCATGAGGTTCATTTCAATTATTTTTAAATGCGGTTTTTTAGTATAAATAAAAAACTGTTTTAACATAAGCAAAATGTTTGCTTCTGAAGATTTGTTAGAACCCAATTCCATAGAAAGAGATTTAATAGGCCTAAACTCTTGTATACGGGTTTCTATATGTTTGGTATACAATAAAGTGGAAAGTAGTCCATGCTGCATGAGATTTTTGATTGGGGATTAATTTGGCTGACTTCATAATAATATATTGTTTAACTTAATTTATTTTTTTACAAAGTGACATATTTGAAAATTTTTTAATCTACAGTAATAAAATAATTTAAATTAAATTAATAAGTGACATTTCTTCTCAAAAGACCAAATCTAGAATAGATTTAGAATTTCACATAGTGGCCCAAGCTTATTTTTTATTTTTTTTATTTTTATTTTTCCATTTTGACCCTTTATCTTGGCTTAATATTTAAGCCAATCTTTATACATGCAACTCATTTCACTTGGCCCATTTTGCAAAGCCCAAATTCAGCATACTTTCATAATTATTTATAATTTTTCTTTGGATTAACCCATCAAACCGAAATTCTTTGTCATTTCAATTATTTTTTAATGCAATTTTCAGTAAAAATAAAATACGTTTTTGCCATAACTAATTTTTTTTGCTTTTGAATACTTTATGAATTAAATATTTACCATTTATAAAGAAAATTAACGGAGAACAATGAAATAGTTCATTAGTTTTTTTTTTTAAATGAAAAAAAAAAATAGATTAGTTGGAGATTTTATATACCTATTTGTATATTTTTCTATGCGCAGTACCTTTCTATTTGTCTTTCTATAAAATTTTCTTCATTCAAATTTAATTTCCTTACCATTCCCTGAGATTAATCAACTTCAAACAAATCTTACATCTCCTAACACATACAAAACATCAACTTTTCATAAAATAAAATAAAATAAAGTAAAACATCAATTCAAATCCATAAAACACAAATTGAATTATAATATTCTTTGAGTCGATCTTCAATGTTCGAAATTTACTATTATTATTTATTGTCTTCTGTCTCGTCCTCTCTTTATTCCAAATTCCATTGCAGGTAGAACCCTCATTGTACAGTAAAGTAACTAAAAATTATAAAAACTATTACATGAGCTACATTTCAATTATTTTTAAATGCAATTTGCATTACAAATAAAAAATACATTTTTAACATAAATAAGATGTTTGCTTTTGAATACTTAATAAATTATCTATTTACTTATAATTGAAAAATAATGGGAAGAATGAAATAGTTCAATATTTTTTTTCTTTTAATAAAAAAAGGAAAATGAGGGAGGTTTTGATGGAAAATGGCCTTTGGTTTTTTCTCTTTGTAAAAAAATATTTAATATTAAAGAC
Source organism: Ochetophila trinervis (assembly GCA_003254975.1). NCBI lineage: Eukaryota > Viridiplantae > Streptophyta > Magnoliopsida > Rosales > Rhamnaceae > Ochetophila > Ochetophila trinervis. The sequence continues at coordinate 148,656 of QANX01005616.1, forward strand.
AAGGAAAAAAGGGGAAGAAAGGAGAAGGAAAGCATACCCGTATAGGAGAGCTTAAAGGAATTAGAAAGCGTAGGCAAGGGACCTTCGAATCGTGTACCCTTTCTAAACAAAAAAAAAAAAAGAAAGTCTTAGTTCTAAAACAGCTTTTTTGCAACGATGCCTCATGAGCTTGCAAATTTATTGCATTTTATCCCTTCAACTATTCAATTTGCATAAATACCTTCGGTAGTATTTGAAAATCTGTATTTTCGTCAGTCTACATATATCCTTAAAAAAAAAAAAAAAAAAGAGAAGGTACCCCTAAAATATAAATAAATAATTGTGATAGAGTGAATAGATCTGCCATTTTTTGAACTTCTGATTTAAAATTGTGGTGTAACTTGTATAAAAAAAAACTTGTCTAAAGTTACCTATCGATGGTAGATGTTGAGTTATTGATGTGAGATGGATCTAGAAAAAATGGGGTTCGAGTTATAATACAGGTTCTTACGCATCACTCGCCCGTCTACCACTGGAAACACCATTTTCCATCCGATTTGCATGTGTTCCAGCTGATTTGAGGGGCAAAAAAGGCATTCCAACTCATTTTGAAAAAAAAAAATACTCATGGTCTTTCTTTTTCTTTTTCTCTCTCCTTTCTCAAACTTGGTTGTCTGTCGCTAAAGGCGTTTGTAGGATATATATTCAGCTATTTCATAACAAAGTCAACACATGTATAAATAAAGAGTCTTATGACAAGATTACAACTACCACTCAATTGAGAGATATGTATAGAGACCTGATAACCAAGGTAAACTATATACATATATACATGTATAACTAGGATAGAACTCTTTATCTTATCACAACAATAGAAAGTCATCTTATCTCTCCAACATCCCCCCTTAAACTGGATGGGGTAGAACACACATGCATTTTGTCTTTTAGAGTATGAAAATGCGTTGTTGATAAAGTCTTCGCGAAGATATTAGCAACCTAGTATTTCTTAAAAACATTATGTACTTAAAAACACGAGAGTCAACTTTATCATGAATAAAATGGACATTAACCTCTATATGTTTTTTTCTTGGCATGAAAGATTGGATTTGAAGCTAAATTGCCAGCACTGGTATTGTTAAACCATAAACAAGAACAATTTTTAAATAAATATTCAACTCATTTAACAAGCCTTGAATCCATACTATTTTGGCAGCCCATTAACTAAAGTTTTGAATCCAATTATGTATTGGACCTTGTTGCAACATTTTTTTCTTTTTGGAAGACCAAGAAACTAGATTGCCACCAAAAAAGACACAATACCCATCTGTGGATCGCCTGTCATCAACATCAAAGGCCAATTATGTATTAGTGTAACCATGTAATGATGTATGATTGGAGGGTCAAATATGAAGACCAACACTAGTGGTGCCTTTTAAATAACATAAAACTCTTTACATGCAGCCCTATGAGCATCAGTAGGTTGCTGCATGAATTGACTAAGGCAATTTACGATGAAGCTAAATTATGGTTTTATTAAAAGAATGTATTGTAAGGCACCAATGGTTTTGTCGATAAAGAAGAGGGTTGGATAAGGCTTGACCCAATTGTTTGCTTAAACAGAGTGAAGTGTTTGCAGGAAAAGGAATATGTTTATAGTCTATGATTTAAGTCTTATTAAGAAGGTCTTTTATGTATTTTGTTTGTGTGAAATAAAGATTAGAAGAGTTATTGTCAACTTCAATTCCTTAGAAATAGAAAGTTCTCCTAAATCTTTAAGAGAAAACTCAGAATGAAACCTTTGACTAAACTTATCACATTGTTTGAGTTGGAGCATGTAATAATAATATCATCCACGTACACCAATGCCTATAGGACATCATGGTTAAGTTTCAGAACAAACAATAAGGTGGCCATTATTAATTGCTTAAATCCCCATGTACAAGGTTGATTTGAACTGATCATACCAAGCTTGCATAACTTGTTTTAAGCCATTTAATAACTTATGTAGAATACAACCATGAAATGGCAACCATGGATGGATAAATCCGATGGGTTGATGCATGAAAACTGGTTCTTCTAATATGCCATTAAGAAAGGCATTGTTATGTTTAAAGGATATTACACTTAAAGTACTTGAACTATATCGGGTGTTATACTTAGGTACCTGAACTATTTTTTGTTACAATTAAATACATGAACTCACATTTTTCAATATCGTTAATAATTTTCATCATTTCTGTCCACTTTTGTCCGTTAAAATCACGTGCATACCATGTGTAGAGGAAACACAGGGGCAAAATGCATCATTTCCTTTCTATGTTCTTCCTTTTTCTTTTCTTCTCCTTTCCAGAACCCCACCACGATCACAAAGATGATGAATAGAATATGCATCACCGTCAAAACCATGTTAAAATACAAAAAAAAATCCATAAACAAAAGAACCCATTTGACAAAATACAAAAACCTTGATATGCATATATATAAAGCTTTTGATTCTATCATTGTGCTGAAAAAATCATTCAAAAAAAGAAAAAGAAAAAAGAAAAATATTCATAAACAAAAGAACCCACTTAAGAAAATACAAAAACTTTGATATGTATATTTACAGTTTTTGATTCTCTCACCTGTAAAATTCAACTAGAATATAAGAAATCAAATTATAAGTGAAAAAAAAAATTGTGAATGCATGCTTGTGGTATTGGAAGTGCAACAGCAAGGTCGACGAGGAAATCCTTCTTCAAGTAGTGCATAGCAATCTCTTTTGGGTCTATGACCAGCTCACCCTGACCAAAAACCCGAGAACTATGAGTGACAAAGGCAGTGCAAAACTTCATGAGAATATGCAAGACGAAAAAGAGATATGTGACGGTGCGAAAGAAGGTGATGGTGAAGCTGAGGCCAGTGTCAGAGGACAAGCAAGCGGGGTCTCCGACAGAGGGGAGGAGGAAGTAGAGATTTATTAGCGCCGTCAAACAATATACTAGTTGAAACGAGATTAACAGCAAACTCACAGAAACAAAATGCAGAGAAATGGGTAGTCTTCATTTTGCGATTTTACCTATAGCAGATAATAAGTGTGATGGCCAAAGCGATGATGACGGCAACGACGTCGATTTCATTGAAATCCTTTGGAAGTATGGTGACATGATCTTCCATTTCGAGGTGGAGATGCTGATTGTGGTACCCAAATAGGCAGTGAATCCCCTCGCAACGGCAGCATTCAACATCATGTAATCCATTTCAAGTTCATGTCGGTTAGAAAAGAAGCAAACTTGCCTAAGAAAAAAACCCAAACCCAGAAAACAATTCCCAATCTGGACGTGATTTTCATTCTACCCTAGCTCTAAATTCTTGAATAAGAAGGATAATTTTTTTTACTTTGCTCTAGCCCTAAATTTTTTCATTCTAATCAGCAACATTTGAAAAAGAGGGAAGAACAAAGAGAGGAAATGACATCCTTTGCCCTTGTATTTCTTCTACACGTGGTCTGCACATGATTTTAACAGACAAAAGTGGACGGAAATGACTAAAAATATTAACGGTGTTGAAAAATATGAGTTCATGTATCTGATTGCAACAAAAAATAGTTCAGGTACCTAAGTGTAACACCCAGTATAGTTCAGGTACCTTAGGTGTAATTTCCTCTTATATCTAATTAACAAGTAGGCCACTGATTGTAACAGCTAATCAGAGTACTAGTCTGATTGTTGCAAGTTTGATGATTGGACTGAAGGTTTCCGTTAAATCAATCTATGGAATTTGATAAAACACTTTTGCAATCAACCTCACTTTAAATTTATTTGTTGAGCTGTTAGGGTTCCTTTTGATTTTAAAGACCCATTTGTTGCCAAAACTATTCATGTTATGAGTGGAAGGGACAAGAGACCAGGTTTTGTTATCAAGAAGAGTGGCCATTTCATCTTGCATAGCCGCGATCCATTGCAAATGAGAGAGATAGCTTGTTTAACAATTGTAGGTTTGAAATTGTCCAATTGTTTGTGGCATGTGTATACTTTATTTTTGTGAATAGAAGCCTTGGCTATTGTTGTCATACGATGAGTGGAAACAGGTTGTGGTAAAGGAAGGGCATCTTGTAAATCAATGGCAATAGTTGAAGAAATTGTAGAACTAGGTGATGATTGATTTTCTAGGGTTCCACTGGATATGGATTGTGAATTTAGTCATCTCTTATGTAATGGGCTAGGAATAGGGCTTCAACTTTTGGGCTATGATAAGGTGTTAGCCGATTCAGTGGTGACAGACATGGGCCACTATTGTTTAATTATTGAGTAGGTAATGACTTTTAGAGGATGCATGTGAGTCAGTGGAGATAGATAACACCAGGTATTTGACTTGTACTCCAATTTGTTGCTTATTAGGGTTCTCGAGAAGTGTAATGCATGTAACTTGGAAGGATGAAAAATATTCTGCAGAAGACAAAGGAAAAGAGAGAGCGAGAGGATTAATAGGAGTGGTATTAGAAATAGTATTTTCCAATGCATGGGCCTTATTACGTGTTGTAGAGAATGAAAAAACTCTATCTAGAAACAACATTTGGGGCTACATAAATTTTTTCAAAATTTATATTGTATCCTTTATGTCCAGGATTGTAACCCAATAATACACATTTTTAAGAATGAAATGAAAATTTATTTTTGTTATATGGTTTGATAAGCAAAAAACATTTGCACCCTAAACACTTGAGAAAAGTAAAATCAAAATTTTCATTAATAAACTTCGATATGGAGAATTATTTTTTAAAATTTTTGTTGGCAGCCTATTTATTAAAAAGGTAGTGGTAGGGTAAGCATCCCACCAATGTGTGATTGAGACATTACTATGAGTGAGTAAAGAGAGAAATGTTTTTGTAACTTGTCAGTGCTTTCGTTTAATTTTACCATTTTAGTTGTGCATGTGTGGACATGGATGCATAAAATCTATTCCAACATTTTCTAAAACAAGTTGCAACTCTCGAAACTCTCTTTTCCAATTAGATTGAAAGATTTTGATTTTTCTTTGAAAAAGGTTTTCCACTAATAATTTAATTTTAGGAAAATATTTTTTTACTTCAAATTTTAACTTTAAAAGGTATATTCAGAAAAACCGAGAGTAGTCATCCTCAAGCATTACATAATATATGTACCATTCTATTGAAAGAATAGGTTTACGACCCCACATATAAGAGAATACTACTTCTAGTGGGTATGTGCTTTTGGATTGTGGTAGGGGTGCAAAAAGTTGGTGTGTTTACCTAGAGGACTAGCAACACTAAAATCACGTTGTTTTGAAAATTTACCATTTGAACCGTTATTTGCAATAATTTTCATAATGGAAAATGAAGGATGGCCAAGGCGCAAGTGCCAAATACCAGTGTCATACAAACTGGAATTGAAACAACTGAAATAAGAATTCCTAACTTTATTGTGCCTAAATAAATCAGATGAACTGAAACAAGATAAGTGCTGTTTGGAGAAACAAAAGGAATATAATGAAGGTAGTGCAATATTGTAGAGTCCAGCCTTAAGTGTTCTGCATAGTAAAAGCATCTTCGAAATGTGATCTTTTACAGAAACAAAGTGAGAGTCAAATTCAACAATTATGTTATTATCAGTAGTAAGCTTAGCAATACTCAGCAAATTTTTTTTAATAGTGGGAACTTGCAACATATAATTTAGCCGAATATTTTTAGAAAAATTACCAAGAAACGAAGAACCAGTGTTTTTGATAGGCAAACCTTGACCATTCCTAACTACCACCTTCTCAAGGCCCTATATTCTAATTTTTGCTGAAGATTTGATGAGTCAACATGGTTGGTAGATCCATTTTCCAAGAGCCATTCGGGATTAAATATCATTTCAAAGGATGTGTGGTTGGCTTTAGTATTTAACTAGTGGGCAATAAAAAATCCCTATCAAACCCATAATAGCTAGCACTAGGGATGGGCATAGGTCGGTTCGGTTCGGTTTTTGGCTGTTTTTCAAACTGAACCGAACTGATCGGTTTGGGTTGGATTTCTAACCGAACCGAACTGACCATGTAACCCAAACCGACCATGAAACCGAACCGACCATGATCGGTCAGTTTGGGCCTTGAAATTCTGGGCCTAAATTGAATTTTTTTTTGGGCTAAAATTTAAAAAGTAATACAATTTATATTATAATATAATTAACTAGTTTGGAACCAAGATGTTTTGGGTTAAAATAAATTCAGATTTTTAAATAAATCAAACCCAATATAAAGATTTACAAATTACAAAACATACAAAATTAAAAAAAAAAAAAACTATTATCCAAATTCCAAATATCAGTATATTACTATCAAATACGTAAAAAATAAAAACCAAGTAAAATGTTAAATTAAAATAAATATCTAATAAAATATTAAATAAAGTAAAATAGATGAATTATGACACTTACCAATTACCATGCCAACCAATCAGTAAAATATATTCCTCCATTGCTTTTTCAGAGGCATGGCATGGCATCCTAATATTGTCAATTTGTCATGCTTGCCTTGCTTCAAACTATCCATAAGTAACTTGCAAATGTAAAAAATTAAAACCAAGAACAGTCTAACCTAAAATTTAAGTCTCAAAGTAAAGTAACCATATTAAAAATTTAAGTTATACAATCCATCCAATCATAAAATCTATTTAAAAGACAATTCAAAACTTTTCACCCAAAAAAAAATATGAAATTTGAAAACATCAAATCAAGTAAAAAAAAATGCTCATTTTTTTCCCCAAGTACTAGAAGCGTGGTGGTGGACCTTGTGATGGTTGAGAGTCCTTTTAGTGTGGAGGAGGTAGACCGGCACTTGTTATAAGAGATTGTCCTAAAGATATTAGTAAGTTACATTAAAGTCAACAATATTACAATATATACTAAATAAATAGTTGTAAAATATAAAAACAAATTTATTATCCGATTCAATTCTATCATAGTATGCCACATCTTCTTTGGGAATTTCTAATCTATGATCTATTTTGATCGGAATGGATCTCAACCAGTTTTGGCAACAAATCAAAGCCTCCACCATCTTTGGACCCAATGAACTCCGGAATGTGTCAAGAATGCGACCTCCAGTACTAAATTAAGATTCAGAAGCCACAGTAGAAACTGGAATTGCATATATATCTTTTGCCATTTGAGATAATATTGGATATTTTGTGCAATTAATTCTCCACCAATACAAAATATCAAACTTATCATTACTTACATCCTCTAATGCATCCAACAAATAGCGCTCAATCTCACTTTTTATTTCAAAACAATTTCTCTCTACTTGCCTTTGTTTGAATTTTAAACTCTTCATACGACGACGATCTATTGCACCATTAACCACCATTCCATCCACTCTTTGTTGTGCTACTTCATCATTCACAATTTTTGAGCTTGAGCTTGAAACATCACTCTCATTATCACTTTCCTTATAAAACTCATAAAGACAAAAAAAAAATGTCTTTTACTTTCAAAGTTAAATATTCAACCATGTTGGGCTCATAAGCATCCTCAAAAAGATATGATACATAATCTAATTTATACCGTGGATCAAGCACAACAACAATAACCAATAATTTGTTGACATCTCCAAGTGTACCCCAATATTTTTCAAATTTTTTCAACATTTCACTTGCCATATTAGCCATCGCCCTATTTGTACTCATACTCCACTCAATCAAATCAGTATACATCAAACTCAATTCATGGAAGCACAAAGCAGAAGTAAAAGACAAAGAAGCGCTAACTTTCAAAGTAACATCATAGAAAGTACCTAAGAATTTCACAAAGACATCTGCATTCTCCCAATCTATATTCTGAGGTGGTCTAATTCTTTTCTTTAAACATTCTTCTCCATTTCGTTTCCTTCTAACTTCTTCAGCTCCAAAGTATTGCAAATAATGTCCATCCGCATCTTCCATCCTTTCAAAAGCTTTTTTAAACTTCAAAGTTGACTTTAACATCAAAAAGGTGGAATTCCACCTTGTAGGCACATCCAAAACTACAATGCCATTGTATTCAATCTTCTCTTTCTCTATACATTCTTTAAAAATTTGAAACCTTGAAGGAGAAGATCGAACATACCTAACAGCATTGCGAATTCCAGCAATGCTATCATGAATTTCCTTCAACCCACTATGAACAACCAAATTAATAATGTGTGCAACACACTGAACATGCATAAATTCACCATCCAACACATATCCTTTTCGATCTTTACATTTTTTCTTCAAATAATTAACAGTAACATCATTTGAAGAAGCATTATCAACAGTAATTGTAAAAACTCTCTCGATGCCCCAATCAATCAAACAATCCTCAATAACCTTACCAATTGTCTTTCCTTTATGATTTTGAACAACATAAAAATTTAATATTCTCTTATGCAATCTCCAATCATTATCAATAAAGTGAGCGGTAAGAGTCATATAATTGTTATTTTGAATAGAAGTCCAAATGTCAGTGGTAAGACAAACTCTTTGTTTATTCAAAGATAACACTCTTCAACTTTTCTTTCTCATCCAAATACATTTGAAACACATCTCTAGAAACTGTTCTTCGAGATGGTGTGTCATACTTCGGGTTTAAAGTACGGCTATACTTTCTAAACCCTTCTCCCTTAACATGGCTAAATGGCAATTCATCTATGACGATCATTTCTTCACATGCAATCCTACATGCCTCCTTACTAAATGAAGTAGCAATCAAATTATTACTACTAGTATCCCAAATTTTGGTTTGATTTCATGAAAGAACTTGTTGTTTTTTATCCTCCAACCTATTAGGGTACTTTTTGCATTGATTTATCAAATGATTTCTCAATGTACTAGTTCCACAACTTTTTGAATGACATGCATAATCTGCACCATAATACTTGCACACACATCTAGTTTTAGCATCATTTTTATCAAAATGATCCCAAGCCCATGAAGAAGGCCTAGAAGGTTTTCTTTTCTCGGATTTATAGGTTTTGACCGATTCTGACTCATATTGTTGAACTTGAGGCATGTTAGAGTCAATATTATCATTGGTGGGTGTACTTCCATCGAAAAACTCATCTACCTCATCAAATTCATCTAAATAATCTCCGTCCATTTAAAACCTATTGTAAAAGACATACACAAACAACCAAACAAAAAAAAAAACACTGTAAAACACATTCAAAAATAACAAGCAAAGCAGCAACCAGCAAGCATAATGCATAATCACAATATTAGATAATAAAAATTCATTCTTAAAGCAAAGATATACATTACAAGTTTCATTACAATTTTACAACCATACATTTCAACTATATCATTAATTACCAATAACTAACTAACCAGTAACAACTACAGGCACTATCCATTGCCATAAATTCTTAACAATAAATAAATATACAACACTAACAATCAGTCATCAATCCACCATAATTTTTATGTAACCAGTCAACCATCACCATAAATTAAACCAGCACAACAAGTCAACAGCTTAAATTTCCAACAAACACCATAAATACTAAGTAATATTAAGTTATTAACATATATTTTTAACAGATTATGTTGAAAATCATAACCATAACTTGTAATATTACACCATAATTACACCATCAGAACTCACAAGTAATATTACACCATAATTACTAACAAATCATAACCAATAAAACTTAAAATCAAAAACACACCTTAGGCTTGCTTAAGGGAAGAAGATTGGGCTGGAGAGTGGCGCAAGGCCACGGATGCTGGTGGAGGCTACGAGCTACGTCTGCGTCTGAGTCGGCTTGTTTGAGGGTTGCCGAACTGAAGCAAATCGACGAGGGAAGGAGGAAGGGGGAGTGTCGGGACAGTACTCGATATGCTGTGAGTTGGAGAGTGGCGCGGGGCCGCTGGTGCTGGTGGAGGCTATGAGCTATGTCTGCGTCTGGATCGGCTTGTTTGAGGATTGTCGAACTGAAGCAAATCGACAAGGTTGATTGGCGAGTGGCGACGAGGGAGGGAGGAAGGGGGAGTGTCGGGACTGTACTCGGTATGCTATGCCTGTGAGGGGCGAGCCGACAACAAGGGAGGGTCCGAGGAAGGGGAAGGGTTGCGACTCGACAGGGTTTGCTCACAGTGGGTGCTTGCTGTTGCTGGAGCCTGGAAGGGTCGCGACTCGTGAGGGAAGGGAGAGGGACGGCGGGCTGAGTTTAGTTTTTAGGAATTTAATTTTAGGGAAATTAGATTTAGGGCTTGGATTGGGAATTTGGGAATTTGGGGGCCTGGCCGCCTGGGGTGGGGGGTATAGGACTTAGGAGACAAGCGCAAAAAAAAAAAAAAAACATTCGGTTCGGTTCGAGTTGGGTTGGATAAAAATCTACCAACCCACAACCCGAACCGACAACTTTAAGTGTATATATTAAAAAACCGAACAGAACTGCATTAGTACAGAAAACCGAACCAAACTGAACCGGTCCGGTTCGGTCGGTTTAGTCGGTCCAGTTCGGTTCTTGCCCACCCCTAATTTGTATGAGCTGCTTAATAAAATCTTCAAATGACACCTTTTTCAATTCATGAAGTCTTAGTAAGGTGACTATGCAACTCTTGTTCATTGCGACTTAAACGAACTATTCAAGCTGGCTTCGTCAAAGAAGATCTTCAATTTCTTTTTTCAACTCAAAACAGTTGTTCGTGTTATGCCCAAAATCACGATCTTTAATTTGTATGAGCACCTCTGAGTAAGCAACATTTAGGGGTGTATATGTTTCGAATCTCTTTGTTAGACCTCGTGGACATCTTTCGGTTCCATTTTCATTGCGATTGACTTCGTTCAATGATGGACTTTCTCTTCAATTAAGATTCCTGCGTGACTCAATAATCTCTTCCGCTGAGATATGCTTATGGGCTTTTACTAACATCTCTGGGAATGTCTGAGGCATGATATTGGCTATGGTTCGAATGAAGTCCTCATCTCGCATCCCGTCTTGCATGGCTCAGTCATCTGTGCAACCTTTTATTTGCACTATTGCTTCCGTAAACCTTTTAATATAAACCTTCAGAGATTCGTCCTCCCTCTGTACAATTGACGATAAATAGAATGGTGGCTTCTTCACTAGTTGAGCTTCTATAAATTGTGTCACGAAGGCGTTTTCTAGCTGACTGAAAGAACTTATCGACCCAGGTTGTAAGTTGGTAAACCAGGTCCATGCCACTCTTAATGTTAAGGGGAAAGCTTGGCACATAATGGCATCTTCAGTTGCTTCAAACTCCATCCATACTTTGAAAGCTCCTGAACATTTTGCTAGATCAGTTTTATCTTCGTATTGCTCCAAGTTTGGGAACCTGAAATTCTCCAAGGGAACAGCTCGGCGAATCTCTTCTACAAAAGATGATGTCGTATGTCCTGCCCTTGGGCCATAGGCATAAAAGGGTGGGCTAAGAGTCTAATCACCTCCAAGAGTCTGATGTCTATGTTGGTTGTAAAGCCTCATGCTCTCCTCACCCTTCAGCGTTATGCTATTCTCAACTTCGATCCGTGTGTTCTGCTTTTCCATTCTCAACTCTCTCCTGTCTTGTTGGAGCTGGTATTGCCTCTTCTCATTATCTTGTTGAGCTCACCTTACATGTTCATTTCGTACTAGTGCTCGATTATTCGCTTCGCGTGCCCGCTTTTTTGTATTGAATGATAGGCTGAGATGATCTTTGTCCAACTTATCGTTTGAAAAGGAAAAAGTATAACTCACCGTCGTCATCCAGGAACTGCCTCACTCATCTCCCATTTTCTGACTCACTAGGGACAGATAGTTCCCATTTCTTCTGGTCTCGCACGGGAGTGGCCTTGGGTACTCATTTGACGGCCCATACTTGCAATGATTGCATCAGTATAGGCCCTTGACTTGAATTCCCAGCTCTTCCTCCGATACTCTCTCATCTCCACGAATCCGAGAGACAACATGGGATCGTGGAGAGTCTATTGGAGCCGGACTCCTCCTAGTTTGGGAATTAGGCTCGCATTGGGTCTGTTGATTGCACTAAATAAAATTAAAGATATGTTCCATTTGATTCTCTAAATCGTATAGTCAAGCTCGCTCCGAGCGTGGTGCTACCCGTCTTGCACTTCGTCTCCAAGCTGGCAGTAGCTGTTGTGAATGTAGTATTGTCGGTTCAGCTGCTAGGGTTGAAGTTTCTCGGTTTATAACGGAGCTGATTCTCATAGGTCGCTTGCCCCTAGCTCTTTTGTTGAACGGTTCAGCTCCCTACAGTGCACCTTTTTGCTTCATATGGGTATCCGATAGTTTCTTTGTCAGCGTCAACAAACGGTAGAATCTGCTCCTGACTAAATTCGACAACGGCTGCAAGAGCTTGACTGAGGCAACGCATCTAGTAGTAGAATTTTAGCATTGCTCTCTTCCGAAGTTTCAGGTCCTTCCGTAGCTGGACTAAGGCAGCGCATCTAGTAGCGAAATTTCAGCGGCGCTCTCTTCCGAAGTAGCAAAATTTCAGTGGTGCTCTCTTCTGAAATTTTAGATCCGTCTGGAGCTGAACTGAGGTAGCGCGTTCAGTAGCAAAATTTTAGCGATGCTTTCTTTCGAAGTTTCAGGTCCGTCCGGTGCTGGATTGAGGCAGTGCATCCAGCAACGATCTCTTCCAAAATTTTAGGTTCATGTTTGTTCGGAGCTTAAGCTTGGCGACTCCTCCAGAAGCTCCAGCAAGTTTTCCAGCAGCGATCTCCTCCAAAATTCTAGGTTTAGGTTCAGGTTCAGGTTCATTCGGGGCTAGACTAAGGCAGCTCGTTCAGTAACCGATTATTTATTTAATTTTTTTTTGCTCTTTTCTTTCCTTTTTCTTTTCTTTCCTTTGACCCCTTTTTTTTTTGTTCTTTCTTTCGTTTGCCTTTTTTTTTCCTTTTCTTTTCTTTATTTTCTATAGCTACACTCTTTTTTTTTTACTGAAATATAACTTCAAAGAGGAAAAAAAAAACAAAACAAGACAAATCCATGGTAGAAAACAAAAGAAATAATGAAAACTCCAATAGAATCTTGGAAAGAATTGGAGTGAAATCAAATGGAGTCCCACACACAATATTCGGCTAGTGTAATATATGGGGAAAATAAACTAATCAAGACGCCCAATATTAACATTCAGTTACAAACAAACATTTCTTAAAATTTCTCAAAATCTCATGTATATAAAGACAAAGAAAAATTGCATGAACAACAGGTAAAAATAAATTATTATGATTCCCACAGATGACGCCAATATGTTGTGGCGATTTTTTGACCTTCGATCGAGCTCCTCAAATCTACAAAACGGAGAGGAAAACCAGTCAGAAAGGCACTGGCATGGTGGCCGACGTTCCCCCTCCGATGCCAAAGTCAAAAATATTCTCCATAATAAATAAAAAATGGCTGAAAATGGAGGTAAAAAAAGGAAAGGTGGTGTTTTGGTTGCTTGAAAAAGAGAATAATGGGGAAGATGATGAATAGTAGCCTTTTTGGCTCTTATGCTTAGTCAAAATTCATTAATTGGTCTTGGAAATGGGAAAATGGGGGCTACCAAAAATACCAAGGAAAAATGGAGAAAATGATCAAAGTTGTTTTCTAGTCTTGGGCTGCGTCTCTCTCCCTCTAGGTTTTCCATATCATGTCTTTTTATCCTCTAAATCAAAGGCTGAGATTAATAGGAATAAACTCTAACCTGAGATGATGACAAATGGCATGCTTTGTTATTTGTTTTGGGCTTTGTTCAAATTAATATTTGGGCCATCGCATTATTTAGGCATTGAATAGCCTTAATCCAATTTAAAAAATTGGACCTACATTTGATGAAAACCCCCGTAACAATAGGAACATTTGGAATGCATGGGAAATGCATGGAGGCACTTATGCTATTTGACCAAATGCAAAAGGAAAACCGATCTTGATGTAGTAGCCTTCACATCAATTATCTTTGCTTGCAGTCATTCAAGCATGACAAATGAGGGTGTACAAGCTTTCAGATCCATGGTGGAAAAGTATTTTATAGTTTCATGTGAAGAGCATTATGGTTGTGTAGTAGATTTATTAAGCAGAGCCGAACAACTTGAAGAAGCATATAATCTGGTTAAATGCCTGCCATCAAGGCTTAACGCTTCTGTATTCACCAAAGAAAAAAAAAAGGCGTAAAGCTTCTGCTCTACCGCCTTTGCTTGCTGCTTGTAGGGTTCATAAAAACACAGAGATTGGTGATCTCATAAGAAGGCTCTTCCTGAATCTAAAATCTGAGAATTCAAGTGCTTATGCCATGGTGTTCATATGCAGAAAGTCGAAAGTGGGAAGATGTAGTCCGAATAAGAACCATGCTAAAGGATAGAGGACTTAAGAGGACTCCAAGGTATAGCTTAATAGAGCAGCATGGTCATGTTTTCCATATGTGAGAAAATATCTCCTTGTTTACCTTACATTCAAATTTAACTCTTCATTTATGGACATGAAACTTGATATTGGAGACTGATTTGCTTCATAATTATACAAATGAGCGACTAATAGCTGGTAAATTAGAACGTGTTTTTCTTTTGTTTCCCTTTCTGTAAATAAACTATTATAGGTCATATATACAAATTAAAAGAGGCAACTCAAGTTTTTGCTTTGAGAGATGTATTATTAACCTTGGAATACAATTACAAAATTTGTCCTGCTTTTCTTTGGTTCTTGCAAAGATAGTGACATTATTCCTCTTGACTAGCTTTTTGGGATCTTTTTTTGTGTGGAATTTGAGTTTTGCACTTTTTATTATACTAAACCAAACGTATTGATATAAAAGAACATAGATGAGATGCATTTTTTTTTAAGGCCTTAATTTATCCAAGAATAAAATCTTATATTTAATTGATTCTAGTCATGGGAATTTGCTAAAGATGTACTTGCTTATGAGTGTTCAATTTTTATGTTATTGGATCATTTAGGCCTCATTTTAATCCAAGTGCTGGTATTTTACCCTAAATATTTGCAATTTAACCAATGTTCATAGCAAATAATAGTGGATTTAGAATAGCCCAAACTAGCTAGCTAGATAAATGATAAAACCATTTCATGCATTTGATAGAATATGGAGCTTTGTTAAGCAACTTGGAGAATGTATGATTTGGATGATTTAAATAAGGTCTTAATTGATTAACTTTTTTCAAATTTTTATTACTCAATAATATTGAAAAATATACTCTCTTTTTTTGGTAAATTATTGAAAAATATGGTTGATGTAAATTGTTCAGTAATTTTTTTATAAGTAATTATAAACTATAGATTTTGAAATTAGTGGTAATGTAATATGGTACAAAGTCTTCATAACTGATTGTCCAAGTTCTTATTATCAATTTATGAAGAATATTTTAAAAACTCTATTCTTGCTGTTATAATTGGATACCGGATCATTTTCATCTGATTTCAAACGGGACAGATGGAGCCTGCCTAGGTAATATGAGTTATACATCTAATTAACTAACCCCAATAGTTTCTAAAAAAAAAAACCACCTTTTTTTAAGGGAATTTTTCTTAGTATTAGAGTTATTAAAATACTCATCAAACTTAATTACAGAGTAGATTATGTGTTGATATTTAATTAGTTTATTTTTAATTCACTTAAATCTATGTATATTTAAATATATATTTAAATTATATGAATATATTAATTTATAATATTTTAACTTTAATAAAAAAAACCATAATAATTTAACAAGTCATTTAATAAATAATTTTGTTAAATATATTGGTAGTTGTAGCACTACTAGGAACCTTTTATTAGTTTATTTTGTACATTTATTTTTTGGTTATATTCTTGCAATATTCTTTATGATTTGTAATATTCTCATGTAATATCTTCTTCCCTAGTATATGCTACATAGATGCTCTAGCTACATTTACACCATTCTAACTATTCTAGACCTAAAGCCCTTTTTTCTTTTTCTTTTTTTTATTAGAACTTTCTTTTTTAGAGCTAGACCTAAAGAGTTGCAAGTTGTTCACTTATTTATTATTATCTTTTCTAACCTCATAATTATCCCCCTGTGGATTGTTTTGTGATTGGGTCTTTTTCACTGTTTATTTGTTTTTTGTTTTTTTTCCAAACACTTGCAATTAAAGATGTATTCAGCCCTAATTACCCCCAAATAGAAATGGATGGAATCGGCCTTCCATGTGTTCTTTCACTGGGGCTCCCAATTTCTTTGTTATTGGCGTTTTCGAGTCTTGACACACACACACACACTCTGCGCATTTCTAGTCAATGAAATTATTAAATAGCACATATTTTTTTTAAATAGTAATAATAGTAATGATTTTATTGACTTAAATAGTAAAAAAGTACAATACAATTTTTTAAATTTTGTCTCGAATTTATAATTTTTTAAAAGTAGGTACTAGTGATACAAATTATATTGGACTACATACTTTTTTTTTATTGGTTTACTTGTTGAAAAAAATTAGTTTACCTCATCCCTCGTTGGTAGACTAGCTCACTGATTGCTACTTTTTTGCACAAACATTGAAAATAAAATATTGGACTACACTAATTAGAAAGCAAGGTTCATTAGTTGTTCTTTATGACTTTAAATTCTTTCCAACATTGGCTTGGACTTAAGACGTGTAAGAGATAAGGATGATCATGAAGATTCACAGGTATAAAAGGAAAAGGAAAAAACAAGAACAAAAAAAACCACTTTTTTAGCCCAATGTATTATGGGCAATGGTTTTCATTGAGTTACAGAACTCTCTTGTTTAACTAGCATTTATATACCACTGTAACTATTTGACTCTACATATATTAATTGGCAATGTCTTATTATCCTCTAAGCACACCTGTTAGATTACTTCATATCATAATATACGTAGCATGTTATGTCGCTCAGAAGATGCTGAGTTGGGGTCACATTTTTTTTTTAAATTTAAAATAGTAACTTATAAATAAATATATCTAAAATTTGAAAAAATAAATGAATGACACACCTATATATATCTCGCGTGATATATATATATATATATATAGAGTTTTGTTATAAATCTAATATGTGTGGAAGCTTATAAAGTTTAACAGACTGATTTTTTCCTTTTCTTTTTTTTTTTAAATATTTTAATACTTTAAATGTTATAAATCTTAAAATTTTATAAAAAAATAAAAAAAACAAAAAATATATGACTAAAACATCAAAATATATTTGATTTGTTGTGTTCTGTATAACATTTTTTTTAATTTTTTTTTAATCTAATAGTTTTAAATGCTATCAAATCCAAAGCTAAATTTTTTTTTTAAATAAAAAAAAAATTTATTAGAGAACTTAGTCCATATATTTTATAACAAATTTTTAAATATATATATATATATATATTTGTATTATATTTTATTGCATTTACGGTGGAAAGAGAGGGGAAGAGGGAGAAAGAGGTTAAAAAAATGATCTACTAATTTAAAATTTTCAAAAAATCTTCAAAAGTTTTGAGGTGGATGGAGGAATAACTTTTTAGCAAAACTTTTCATTTTTAACTGAATAATTAATTAAAATTTATAATTTTGAAAATTTTATAAAAGCTATTTATAAATTCAATATTTTTAAATTTTAATAAATTTTAAAAAAAGTAATTGAATATTTCAGATTTTTATTAAAATCTTATAAAATTTTCAATAGCTAGTTATTTTTATAAAAGTTTTAAAAATTTAAATTGAACAACATTTTAAGCTTATAAAATTCTTTCAAACTCTTGATTAAATACACATTGTTAAAATCTCAATGCAATATATTAAATGTGAGGATCGAAAAACCAATTATTTCAAAGTAAAAGGTATTACAATACAATTATATTATATATTTAGTTATAAAATTATTAATAATTTCTTTGTTAATTCTTTCATTCCATTGATCTAAAACCATATAATAATAAGGAAATATCATGTCTACTTTTTTAGAGATAGGTAATAATTTTAATTCAATCTTTCAGATTTTTACAACCATTCTTTTTTAAAAGGTTTGGATTAAATTATTTTGAAGGGTAAAAATAAAAAAAGATATATTTGGAAATTAATAAAAAAAATTGATAATATTTTTTAAATTAAAAAAATTAAATTTTATTTAAGTTAAATATGAAATAAAGTAACACCGAAAATATGCAAGCCATTTATGTCTTCTAATTCTTGTTTTGTCATACCTAAGGGTATACAAAAATTCGACAACCCAATCCAATCCGGTCTATCCAATCCAACCCAACTCAATCCACTGAAAAATTCGAATTTTTGGATTTGATTGGTTTTGATGATATCTAACCCGCTAATTTTTGAGTTGGGTTGGGTGGTAAAAAAACCCGATTAATCCGATCTAACCCGCATATATTAAAAAAAAAAAAAGAACCCCCTCTCTCTTTCTTTCTGAATTTTCAATTTTTCATTTGTGATTTTAAGTTCTTAGTTCAATTACTATATTGTATTTCAATTTTCCATTTGTGATTTTTGTTTATTTTGCTGAAAAGATAGGTAAATTTGTAAATTTTTTTTATTTTTTTTCAAAAAAGGTGTATGCTCTGCTAATGTTTTTTACTTCCGAAATGCATGCCATTGATGTCATAAAGCAATTTTTTTATTTTTTTATTAAACTCATAATTAAAAGGAAGTGAGTGAAAGAATGAATGAATGAATTTTTTTCCGATTTGGACAACCTGTAAACAATGCCTCATTAATTGATATATAAAAAATCTAATAAGAATTTGATGTCTCGAGTATTCGTTTTTATGCTAAAATGTTGCAACCAATCCAATATGGAGAACTTGAAAATGATATTGTTTTTTTACAACTTTTCTATAACCTGAACAAAGAAATATATACTCATGTTTAATCAATTTTATTTAGTTTGACCGGGGGTAATTAATTTTATTTACTTAATCAAATTAATGTTGTTTAATATATATTATTTTTAATCAGTTGGATATGGATTATTTTTGTAGTTTTTTTTGCATTATAATAGTTTATGCAGTTTATTTTTGCAAAAATAAAAAGGAATGAAGTTAAGTTATTGATTAAAATTTAATTTATTAAAAAATTAATTTTGACTAAATTAAAGATAAATTAACCCGATCAACTTAACCCACACTCTATGGGTTGGGTTGGATTGAATTTGTTACTCTGTTCAGGTTGGGTTAGGTTACAATTTCAAAAATCTGCATTCTATAAGTTGGGTTGATTTTTTTTTAAAAATTCAGTCAACCCAACTTGTATACACCCTTAGATCATACCAATAAAGAAAAAGAAAAAAAAATATTAAAATTTGATAATTATTTCAATTTGAAAAAATGTATATATAAATATACGAAACCACAAATCATATACATTTTAGTTTAATTTATTTTCTTCTATAAATCCTTCAATGAATTTTGCCATCTGAAACAAGGAAAAGAAGAAGAAATAAATTATCATACACTAGAACATTTTCTAAATATATATATATATATATTTAAAAGATAGAGATAATATAGAAAAGTGTCATACATGAATGGAAGATTTATAAGATAAAGCAAAGACTCCACCTAAGTACCCAATCCAAGTGGTCAACTTGTAATTATTGAAATAAAAAAATAAAAAATAAAAACCAAAATTCTGAAAATTTAGTTTTATTTGGCGGTGAGGACAGATATATTCATAATATAATTATAACCGTATTAAACAATGCTATATTTATTGCCAACTGGGCAATTTTATATAATTAAAAAAATATTATTTATTTTTATAAATAGGAAAATATTTCTTGAATATATCTGGAAATTGAGCTGTCTCGTTGTGAGTAAAATATAAGGGAAAAAAAAAAAGCCGATCGTAGGAATAGGATTTTTAATTCGAAGATTAATTGTTAGGATTTTGATTTTGATATGGAAGCCGATGTATCAATTAGTTTTTCTTTCGGAACCCTAGTTTCTGTGTGAGAAAATTCTAGTCGTTGCGCGTTGTTTGTTTGTTGAGTGAGAAAATTTATAATCTTTGAGTGATCTTTTTAGGGTTTTTGAGCATTCTTAGGGAATCCATGGGTTCTATGAATTTGGTGGTGGTTTTGGTGGTTTCTCTGTTAAGTGGGTTTTCTAAGGCGGTGGCTAATGTTGTGCTGATTGGGAATAATGTCACTCTCTCTTTCGACGACATCGAAGCCAATTTCGGTAACTTTTTTTAATAAATAATTTCATGCTTTAGCTTCTCTTTGGTTGCTCGGAATTTTAATGGGGGAAATGGGGTTTTGGATAATTCGAATTATGGTTCTATTTGGTACGAGCTTTTGATGGTGGGAAACGAAACAGCTGAAAGTTATTGAGTAAAATTTTAATTTTCTTTCTGTTCATTTATTTGTGGAACACAAGCTGTGAGTACAGATGAAAGCTATAGTAGATTATTATTTCTGGTAAAAGGGAACAAGTGAAGAAGTTCGAATGAATTGATGATGCTGTCAAATTGTGAAGAAGACTAGCTATCTTTGTGAATTAATTTTTTGTGTTGATTGCGTTTGTGGGCTTTTTTTGCTTATTGATGTTACTACTTTGCTGCTGGAAGAGAGGGCTTATTAAATAAAGTTTGCAATTTGTATATGTTAATTTTTTAGCATGTTTGTATTAATGCATTTTTTATTTGGGTTGTGGTGCTTGTGTTTATTTCAGCTCCAGCAATCAAGGGTTCAGGGGAATGCGGATTATTGTACGTGGCAGAGCCTCTTGATGCATGCTCTCCATTGACTAATACAATTGAGCAACCCGCAAATGCGAGCTCCCCGTTTGTTCTGATGATTAGAGGAGGATGTAGTTTTGAAGATAAAGTTAGAAGAGCACAGAAGGCTGGGTTCAAAGCTGTAATTGTCTATGACAATGTTGCTGGTGATGTCTTGGTTGCAAGTAAGGACCTGACCAAATAAATTGTGTGTTTACAGAGTTCCCTGAGCTATATATGTGTGCATGGTTGTTTTTTGACTACTGGTTTTGTTCAGTTAAGTGTTCTGTTGTAATATGGAAACTACACAAGTTTGTTGAGTGCTTCATGTTATTGTTACTAGTTTTTTTTTTCTTTAATTCAGAAAGTTTTACTAATGAGATCTTATGGGATGAGAAAGTCACTACTCACATTTCTTGCTATTATAACATATACCCTGACAATCGGCACTATGTCCATCATGAAGTTGTTAAATTGGTGATAGGGGAGTTTCTGCATGTAAGGGCTATATTTATTCTTTATATTCTGTATTCCACAGTGACCTGGATTTCAGAAACAAAAAGGTCAGGTCTAGTGATTGATATTTGTTGAAACATCTTGACATCAATCAAGTACATATCATGTTTGATTAAATTGGTCATTATGTTGTAGTAATCATATTTCATAATGTTCTCATATTTGACCACAATATAGCAGAATGCTGCTGGAATTATTAGACTTTACTTATGTAGTAAGGATCTCTAATTCCCAATTGCATGGAAATTCAGTGGCAGGAGATTCATCTGGTATAAAAGTGCATGCCGTTTTTGTATCCAAAGCTTCTGGTGAAACACTAAAGAAGTATGCTGGACATACAGACATGGAATTATGGCTAATCCCAAGCTTTGAAAACTCAGCATGGTCAATAATGGCAATATCCTTTATTTCTCTGCTTGCCATGTCTGCAGTGCTGGCTACTTGTTTCTTCGTTCGCAGGCATCGAATAAGACGAGAACGGCCACGAGCTTCTCATGTTCGGGAATTTCATGGGATGAGCAGTCGTTTAGTGAAAGCGATGCCTAGTTTGATATTTACTGCAGTTTTGGATGATAATTGCACTTCATCAACATGTGCTATATGCCTTGAAGATTATAGTGTTGGTGAGAAGCTCAGGATTCTGCCATGTCGACACAGTAAGTTTTCTTTTACCAAATAAAAGATGGTAAAATTTGCAAATATATCATGTATTAAAGTTGCTGATTTTGGTGGTAAGAACATCTGAACTGCTGTGAATTTTTGTCTCAATGGTTGCTTTCTCATAGCTGGATCAAGATCATTTAAACTTTTGTGTTAGCATGGGTAAATTTCTAATTTAGAGTAGGAAGGTTACGAGTTTTGGAAAATTTTTACGAAGTGACCCTTCGACACTCTTTGCACTGTTAAGCTTGGTTTGATGTGGTGTACTTTGGTACTGTGAGCTGTCCTTTTGTGGATAAAGAGAACTATCTTGATGCAAACTGCCTAGTAATAAATATTAACCTTTTTTCCAAGGCTTAAAATATTAATTTTAATATTTCTTACATGGGAGTAGCTACTTATAGATTGTTTTAAATATAGATTGAAGTGTGCTAGAGTATTTCAGAAAGCCATTATTATTACAGAAAGTAGACATAAAGTTAGTTTGGGCTTCATTCGCCCACTTCAATCAATATCTCAAAAGCTCTAATCTGCTATTCATATCTATAAGAGCTTCAAATAATATGTTAAACCTTTTGAAATTGGCCAATTGAGTTTGAGTTAAAAAAATTGGAAAAAACTGGAATAGTTTATATAATATGATACTAGAAAGAATGATCATTTATCATATATGCTCTGAATTGAGTTACAAAAGATAATATAAGAATAAACAAAAGGTTAATGTAGAAAAGCTAAATTAGGTGACATAAAAAAAAAAAAAAAAACATATTTTTACACATGATAGACCAAATTTGACTTTCAGGTGGTTAGACTTGTAAGTTCAGTCTTCAGCTTCTCAAATATTTATTACTTTTGTAAGCCATAAAATCATGATGAACTTGTTAATTTTTTGAATGTATATCTTTTGTTAGAAAATATAAAGCTGGTTCTCACAGCTAATTTTTTCTTAAATTAGTCAAAAATTTACATATTTAAATCATGTGGTTGTTGGTTTTTTGACAGAGTTTCATGCTTTCTGTGTGGATTCTTGGCTTACAACATGGAGGACCTTTTGCCCTGTTTGCAAGCGTGATGCAAGAACTAACATAGGTGATCCTATGGCTTCAGAATCCACACCATTGCTCTCATCCAGTCCAGTCTCTATTGCTTCATCCTCTTTATTATCGTCATTTAGATCATCGCTAGCATCATCATCAGCCATACAAATAGCTCCAACATCATCGCGTTCTCCTTCAGTTTCTCGTCCTTACTCTCTCACTAGCACTCCTTATGTTCAGCAGTCTCTTAGGTCCTATCGCCAATCCCCTTCCCTGAGTGTGAGCAGAAGCTCAGTAGATCTCCAGAATGCATCTTCCCAAAGATCTCATGCTTCCCATTTGCTTTCAGGCCACTCCTTGGGTTACCCTTCTTTGTCCTCCCTTAACTCGAGATATTTGTGTCCATATATTCCAAGCCCTAGCAATGCCTCACCAAGCTTTGTCAGTTCTTCGAGTCATCACCACAACCCGCTGCACTGTAGTGAGTCAGCTGCAAGTTTTTCTCCTTTTGCTTCAGCTCAATCTCTTCCAGATTGCTGATTGGAAATTTAGCATGCAATGTTATTCACTTTGTGTAGTCAGAAAGTTGAAGGTGAAACTTGACATGTTTTAGACCACCTCTGGTTTATACCACATGTTCCCCTGGGTTCCATCTGATGCAGTTGCATGCTTTTGACAGGGATTTGATATGAAATACGACTTGTTGCCAACTGGATTGTACATTGTAGCATCAAGCTTGTCATTGGTTTTGATTTTCGAGTAATCTCTGTGTTTCGTACATCTGATGTATATTGAACTATGTCGATTAGTTACAGAATTTATGTTGCTGCGTTGAATTTTTTCAACATTTATATCTTTGTTAACTTTGGTGAATATAGTTTTACTAACCTGGCTGGCATTTGGATTGGAGTGGAGTGTTTTGTTTTGTTTTGTTCTTTTTTGTTTTTTTGTTTTAATTTTTGCTTTATATTGATTAATAGAAAACTTAATTCTTCATTTTCTGGTTTTTGTTAGAAAGGAGGGATTGTATGCTGCAAAGAAGAAATAAGAATGTCACTTCGTGAAACAGTCCAAAGACATCAGGTTTTATGTAAGGTTTTGGTTGGTGTCATTCTAGAAAGAAATGCAAGATTAATCCAAGGCTTAATTATAAGAGTGTGGAAGATTTTTTAAATAAGAATTGAGTTTGGATGAAAACCTAAATTATAAAAACATTGTCACACAGCTGGGAAATAAAATTGAATAATAAGTTTAATCAAGATTTAAAAGATTTTTATAAATTTAAAATGTTTAGATATATTGAATTAAGATTTTTAAAAACTTTTTAAGTGTGCAAATAAATTTAGGGTGATGAGAGAAAGAGACTCACAATCCTCAAGGCCATAAATAATATATTAAATGAGGTCTAAATGCAACAATACAGTTACCACAATCCTCAAGGCTTATACAGTTGATCCAACCACCCAAATTGTCTACAGCATAACCCAAATGCAAACTTCATAATTAAAAATTAAAAAATGGAGAAGAGAAAAAAAAAATGAAAAAGAGAAGATATGAGGGAAAAAATTTGGAGATAGGAAAGAGTACGAAAGAGAGAAATATCAAAGGTTGTGAGAGAAGGAGAAGATAAAAAAATAAAAATTGGACGGAGCCGAGGAACGGGGCTAGGGGAGGCAGGGGAGAAACGTCGACAAGTTTGCGATGGGAGGCGGGGGAGAGTTGAACCTGGGAAGAAAAAAGGGAAAAAAAATTCAGAACGGGGGGGGAGATTGCAATTTTGACTTACCTTGCAATTTTGACCGTCGGGAACGCTATAAACCCCGATTTCGGAGTTTATAGTGTATTCGTTATATTAAAAACCAAAAAGGGCTTACAAAAGAAATAAAGCCAACCTAGCTCAACCAGAGGGATGAATCCTTTTATCACGAGCCAGGTAATTCAAAAAAGACTAAGGATATAAATTATGTCTCAAAAAGCCAGAAAACTCATTAACAGCTCCTCATTTAACTGTCTCATGGGCAAGTTTGTTGAGATTTCTATTATACCATAAAAAATAAATATTCTCAAAAAGATAATATAAACCAAAGATTTTTAAAAAAATTAGCTTTACTGACCAGTGAGAATTCTCTGATAATACACCATTTAAGCCTTGAACGATCGTCTTAGCATCGGTTTCACAGAGGATGTTCTTCCATCTGTTTTGAAAGTTCACCACAAGAGCTTTCTAAATAGCCATAACTTCAGCCACAAAGGAATCAGCCGTACCAACCTTGTAGCTCCGGGA
The DNA here is from genome assembly GCA_003254975.1 of Ochetophila trinervis. Lineage (NCBI taxonomy): Eukaryota > Viridiplantae > Streptophyta > Magnoliopsida > Rosales > Rhamnaceae > Ochetophila > Ochetophila trinervis. The sequence continues at coordinate 173,785 of QANX01005616.1, forward strand.
TTCAAGAACCTCACCATCCTCATTTCTAGCTACCAACACCAAAAAACTATTAGTTCATCTAACGACCGCATATGAGTTTATCTTAATGCTTCCCCTAAGAGGCATGATCCATGCTCCATTAACATGCTCATCAGTTCGCAACGCCACATCGCTCACAAAAAACTTAAAAGCATGCTTGTATTCCTGAAACTTGTTTCTAACAATTTGCATTGAAGTCTCCAAAGAGAATTGAGTCTCCTTGAAGTAGAATTCATTCCTAACCCACCATGTATGTTCCAAAATAATGGCACTATATAAAACAAAATCGTCATGATCTTGTTTTGGCAAAGAATAGGAGGTATCCAGGCACCATATCAAATTGAAATAATCCACAAGCTCATAATTTGTTTGATCCCTCCATCAAATACCCTATGAGGCAGTAAACCACAAACCTTTCACAAATTGACACATGAAAAACACGTGTAATTCATCCTCCTTGCAGTCACAACCATGCAGACATGTTTGATAAAAAATGGAAAGACCTCTCCTAGCCAAATTGAGTTTGAGACTGAGTCCTCGATGAGCAATCTTCCATATAAAGAATTTTTGCCTTTCATGAATTTTACTGTTCCACAAATTTCTCCACCACCAAGAGTTAGTTTCGCGACTCCAATTTTCAAGCCAGTAGAAAGACTTAACAGAGAAATTGCCATTTTTGTTTCCCACCCAAATGATCTTGTCGTCCTCCTTATCATTTGCCCAGAAAATTCTACAAATCCCTTGCATTGACTGTCTGTTAAACAATTCATTAAGAAGAGTGGTATTCCACTCACCAGAGGTATTTTTCAATGAATGCACCATACACTGTCTCAACATCTTATCAGAATTTCTGGGGCTTGGTTTGAAACTTGATAAGTCAGGAACCTAGGGATCCTACCATATATTTATGTTATCACCACAGCCCACCCTATAGCACATCCTTTTCCTCATAGTGTTTCGAGTATTAAGAATGGTCAGCCACATGTAGGCCTGGGCAAAAACCGACTGAATTGAACTGCCGGTTCGGTGTTTTATGTTGAAAAACTGAAGAATCCAGTTCGGTTCGCTATTCACAGAGTTTTTTTATATTAAAATCGACTAAATAGAATCGGTTCAGTAAAACCGTTTAATTTATGTAAAATCGACTAATTCATTCTTATTGTAGCCGCCACCACCCCCCCCCCCCTTTCTAAAGCAATTCTACCATAAACTTTCACTGTTATTAGGGATCTGGGGCATTGAAAAGGTGGGTGTCCTCATCTCTAAAGCAAGTAACATCTCATTCTCCCCACGCAGATCCGGTCTGACTTATTCATCTCATTCATCTCCGGATCTCATTCTCTTGTCTTGACACCGATTCATCATCACCAGTGACTTTTTTTTTTAATTCTTTGTTTGTTATTTTTAGTTTGTGTCTGCTGATATATAATGCATTGTTGAAGATCTTGTGATTGTATAATGAACTGATTACTAATTACTGAATTTATTTTGTGTTATTATTATTATTATTATTATTATTATTATTTTGCCTTTTCATTCTCTCAAAACCGACAAACAAAAACCGAAGCCAACCGATCATCGTTGGTGCGGTTTTGCGCCGGTTATTCATGTTGATCAGTCGGTTTCGGTTGGCCACTCAACCAAAAATTGACATGTTTGGTTTGGCGTAAAAACCGGCCGAACTGAACCATGTCCACTCCTAGCCACATGTTAGAACAATTCTTTTTTTTTTTTTTTCCGACAATGCATGAACGAGGATGAAGGAAAGTATTTTGCTTTGATGGCATGAACCCATGGTTTTTCAAGGTCTTGAGTAAGGGCCCAACCAATCTTTCCTAATAACGTTGAGTTCATAGCACTCAACTTCCGAAATCCCACAAGATTTAGGTTTGCAAATATTTTTCCAGGCCACCAGAACTCAACATGTCTTAACATTCATGTCTCCTCTCCAAAGAAAGGCCTTTGAAAGTTTTTCCACATCCTCATACACTCCTATGGGAATTTTTGCAGTAGCCATGGCATAAAAAATGATAGAAGAAATTACATGTTTCAAAAAAGTTTTTCTTCCAGCTTGCGAAAGAAGTTTCGCTTTCCAGCTTTCAAAGCGATTGAAAAATTTTCCTTTTGATGGGATCAAAATAATCCTTTCTTCGCTTGCTAGGAAATAAATTATTCCCCAAGTATTTGGCATCCTGATCCATTTCTTTCATATTAAGACTACTCTTAATCGCTTCCTTAAAACTTTCGTGAATATTGTTTGAAAAGAAACAACCATATTTTGAAAGATTAAAACCTTGACCCCTCCAAGAACAAAACTTATCTAAACCATTTATAACTTTGGTAGTTTGGTCCACACTAACTTTGCAGAAAATAAGAATATCATCTGCAAAGAACAAATGGAAAATAAGAGGAGCAGTTCTACCAATTCTAATTCCCTAAATATCAATGTTAGTCTTAGGCTTAGTTAACATTCGGGAGAGGAGCTAGGAAAATAACAAATAAGAAGGGGAAGTTGGGTCACCATGCCGTACTCCTCTTTCCATAGGAATATAACCAAAGCAAGAACCATTAAGTAGCATTTTCAAATTCATCGATGACATGCACCGGAAAATCAACAGATTAAACTTTTCATTAAAACCATAAGCATCAAGCATTTGGAGAAGAACATGCCAATTCACTTGATCATAGGCTTTATGAAGGTCAATCTTGATTCCCTTGTAATCCTTAACACCTTTCTTTTTCTTCATTGAATGCACAATTTCTTAAGCTAGAATAGAGTTTTCTCCAATCCATCGGCTAGGGACAAAAGTTGCTTGGTTTGGGAAAATAATATTTTGGAGAAGAGGTCGAAGCCAGTGCACCAGAATTTTAGAGAGAACTTTGTAAAGGGGGTTACATAGAGGAATAGGTCTGATCTGTTTAAAGATAGAGAATTGAGTTTTCTTCGAAATGGGAACAATGAACGAATCATTAAGTCCTTGAGGAAAACTGTCATGACGAAAAATATTTTGAAGTGTCATGATGACGTCATTGCCAACAATTTTCTAGAACAACTGAAAGAACAAAGCTGGCATGCCATTAGGTCTAGGGGCCTTTGTAGGATAGAGGCTTTTAAGTGCTTCCAAGATTTCCTCCCTATCAGAAATAACACTCATGATTATGCTCCGCCAAGATAGTTGTTTGAATAAAATCTCTCAAATGGTGACCATGTGCAGTGTTCTCATTGAAAAACTTCCCGAATTCAGCACATAGGAACTCCCCAATCTAAGTATGATTATCAAGCCACTCTCCCTCGTTATTTTTAATAGTGGTGATAAAAAATTTCCTACAGTTTGTGACCATTGCAGCATGAAAGAATTTTGAGTTACGGTCCCAAGCAATCAGCCAAAGTTCTCTGGATTTTTGTCTCCAAAGGATTTCCTGCCTGTTCAACCATTCACTTAGTTCCACTTGGAGGAGATTTTTTTGGTTGATGTTATCTTCCATTGAGGAATGACTCTGATACCGTTTTATTTTTTGTTCAATTTCCCAAATCTGATTTTTGCACATCTCGAAGGATTCTCTATTCCATCTCTTCGGGGATCTTGAAGTATTCAATATTCTTTTTTCCAATGGAGACTCTACCAATTTGGCTTGTGTCACCTTCCCAAGCCCCCCTGACCACATTGTAACATGAATTGTCCCTAGTTTATATTTCTTGGAATCAAAACTGTTTAGGGAAACTTAGATGATCAAGACACAAATTTAGAAGGATAGAAGCATGGTTCGATTGAACGGTGTTGAGATGGATTACTCACGCATTACCAAAATAAGTTCTCCACTCCGTGCTAGCTATGACTCTATCAAGTCTCTCTCTAATATTAGCTAAGACACTTCTTCTATTGCACCACGTAAAAATGTTCCCACTAAGACCAACATCCATCCCTTGGACCTTTTGCAGAAAATTTCTTAAGATGAAGTTAGTTCTTCCATTGATTTCACACCCCCCACTTGTCTCCAACTAATCCAAAATTTCATTGAAGTCTCCCATGCACACCCAAACATTTGTTCCATATTTTATAAGTAAACCAAGAGTATTCCATAATTTATTTCTTTTGTTTCTTTCAGCTGGGCAGTAGCACGCCCATAAAGTCTATCTCCCTCTATCAATTTTAGGAATCGAAATTCCTAAAATCCAGGTAGACCTATAGATAAATTGCCATCCAAGATTCTTTTTCCATAAGAAAGCAAGACCTCATTTCCATCCGTCAGCTTCAACAACTTCCATTTCATCAAAATCTAGCTTTATTCTAATTCTTTCTAGCCTCATTTTTGAAGCCTTAGTTTCACATAAAAAGACTCCCTCCAGGGTTATTAAGCCTTGTAAGGCTTGAACCGCTGCGACTTTCCTCAGTCTACGACAATTCCAAGATAGTAGTTTCATGGCTGAGTTAGGAGCGTGTTAAGGCACGACTCCTCAGCCATGATAATGTTCCTGGAGTTCTCCAAAACTTGGTTCTCAGTGTCATTGAAATGCCTTTCAGTTGTGTTTTCCGTTGACATCGTCCCTTGCCTTCTTGCCTTTTCCTTCATCCTTAAATGTGGGAAGATAGGGGACTTTGGAAAGGCCTCACTTTTAATGAGTGGGCCTAGCTTTGTTTCCTAACATAATTTCATTTTCTTAGCCCATTTGCAATTAGACAATCCAAAGGTGTTTGGTCTTTGGGTTCCACATAAACATATGGGTCCGTTATAGATGAGCTTGTGAGTTCTTCCAAATTTCTTTTCTGGCCCACCCCCTATCTTCTATGATCTGTATCCATAGCAACAGATTTCCTTGCGTTTCTTCTAGAATTTCGGCACACCTCAATAGCTTCCTTCAGCATGTTCCATCTTGTCTTCCTTAAACGTTCATTGGGATTTGTTTAAACATTTCTCTTTCGGCACCTCGAGTCTTTCAATATCTCTCACTTTATAAGAATGGGTGGTCTCCGTAGCTAGATCAGTGTCGCTTACTCTGCTGTGTGTTTCAGACTATAAACAATATGTCAGTTTGATTTTTGGCGCTTCCTCGGGATTCAGGTTCATCTATTCCATCAAATCACCGTTCTCCTCCCCATCGGTCTGAATCTGGTCTTCCTCACTTTCGTTAATTTTATCAATGTTGATATCATTTGCAAAATTATCAAAATGCTCATTTCATTGATTTTCGACTCTGCGAAGAAATTCACCCTCATTTATCAGAAGCGCCGCCTCCACCTCCGCTTTCAACCACAAACCGTAAAGATCACCCAGTATTTTCTGTGTTACTGGTTCTTTCACCGAGCAGTTTTTGTTCAGATGGCCCAAGATACCACACTTGTAACAAAGATATGGTAGTCTCTCATATTTGAAAGACATCCATCTTCCTCCCTTTCCCATATCATGAAAAAAAATCAACCGTAATGGTTTTCTCACATTGACCTCCACCTAGATTCTCAAATATTTTGTACCAATGATATTTGTTCTAGTAGTGGATTCGTACCTTAACAGCTTGAAAAACATATTGTCAATCATTTCAACGTTCACCTTTGTCATAAATTGAAACGGCAAGGCTTTAATGTAACACCCTGTACCAAGAAAATATAATAAAATTTTCAAGTTTGACCATGAGAGGCTCGGGGTTGACTTTTTGTGTGGGTATGTGTTGGCTTTGACTAAGGTACCGTTGCGTAGAGCTAGTCGATACGAGTTTGTAGACTAGTAGTACGCTCAAGTCCGAGTTAAGACCGAGAAGTTATGGCTGAAATAACTTGAAGGGCATTTTGGTAATTTGCTGTGGCAGGGTTAAAATTACTATTTTGCCCCTGCCTTTATTTTAAAATGTCCAGAAGGGTCTGGAAGGCACGCACGCAGCTGCCCCCCCCCCCGATTTCTTCTCTCTCCTCCCTTCACCATGCCCGTCGGATTTTCACCGGAATTTGGCCTGTTTCCGGTGCCGATCAGCTGCGCCACCGCCTGGGCTTGGAAGCCCACTTGCCCGGCCACCTTCCCCTGCCGGCGGCAGTCTGTGTAGTAGCTCAGATCACCAGAAATCGAGCTCAAACCGGTTAGTGGGAAAAATTTGAGATCGCCGGATTCCGACGAGGCTAGGCCGCACCACCACCCGGAAAAGGTAGCCCGCGCCTCCTATGTCATTTTCCCATCAATCCCTGCCCGTGGAAACCCCAGAATTCTCCAGAAAACGCGGAGGAACTGGCGGACCCACGGCACCTCCGGTCGACGAATTCCGGAGGTTTTCGGCGATGAAATTGGTCCGGTCCCCCTCTTTTGGACCTCCCGAAGCTAATTCAGATGTCCGTTTATCTCGAAGCTCCCTCGTGTGGATGGTGCGATTAAAGGATGCTCGGCCGCCACTTCCCGGCCACCACCGGCGGCGGTTGGACGGGGTAAGTTCTCGGTTGCATTCTACTGGTTACAAGCTTTGTGTCGATATATAATTCGGATATTATAGATAAATATTGAGAATTATCCAGTTTCAAACGGTGTTATTAATAACGGTTAAATAGGAATTGTAGACAATCGGTGATACAAATGTGTATATTTGTGTTTGGTGGTTGCTATGGAACGCATTGACATGCCGAAAGTTTATTACAGGGTGTGAGAGTGTGACCGGGTGTCGTGAATATGAAAAATGGTTACAAAAAATAATTATATTGAATCGTTGTGTGTGTGGTTATTGTTAAATTAATTAAATTGTTATGATTGAGAGTTGAATTGTGGTATAAATATATATACATATATATATATATTTATATTTGTGACCGAGTTCCGTGAATACTAAATAATTACTAAGAGTGTTGTGGGTTGAAATTAGCTGAATTGCAGTTTGGTTGTTTGAAAGCTGATTTGGTTTTAAAGAAATAATTGTGGATTTGGTCGGTGAATATTTATATTGATTTATTGTGTCTTAATCATTACAAA
>QANX01005617.1:0-34521 GCA_003254975.1 Ochetophila trinervis
GCATAAGCAATTAAAAAAAAAAAAACCAAGGATAGTCAAATCATGAAGATATAAGTAATATCACCAAAAACAACGTATTTATCAGGTGGGGCCCTATCAATCCGGTCCGATCCTCAATTAAGCATCTTTTTTTCCGAGCTTTCCTTTCCATAAGCCAGTGGTAAATCCAGAAATGGCAATGCCTATAAATATAATTACCGTACCCTCTTTTTTCTTTTGGTCGTTCGTGTAATTCTAGAAAACCCAAAGTCCATAACAGTCAATTCACCTCCATAATCCTTCAACACCACCGTCCTTCAGCACAGTCCAAGCCTAATTCCATGGGCATAATGGTCATTCCAAAAAAAAAAGAAAAATATAAAATATATTGACGGCAGAGGCAATGAGCAACGCATAAAAATGGCTATATATACAAGTCGAGGCCCTCTGGGAATCTTGGCGAGCTCTTCAGGTTCACCTCCGTAGTATATCCGTGTTGCTCAGATAAAGCGCTAACACTTGGCAAACCAGAAGAAACTATAAACCGAAAAAAAAGGGAAAAAAAAAAAAAAAAAAGAAACTGTCTATTCTCTCTCACTCCATCTGTGTGCGCGCTTTGCAGAGATTGAGAAGTTTTGCGTAGGAGTTGGTGAATTAGTAACGCTTTTATACGGTGTATACGTGGCTTGTCCTCATCTTCTTCCTTCTTCTCACTCATTCTTGTTTTTCTCTCTTTCTCTCTCTGTTTTGAGAGTTGAGACTCAGAGTTTTTCCGTTTCTGAGCTTTTTGAATACAGGTATTATCCTTTTTGCTTACTTATGAATTCCGAATTCTTCTGTGACTGTGAATTCTATTCTCTCCCTTTTTTTCTTTTTCTTTTAAAAAAAAAAATTGGAGGATGGAGGGGATGGGAAAATGACTTAAGATGTCAGTTTGACGCTGAAAGGCGGCTTAAGCTTCATGGAATTTTCCCTTTCTCTCTCCTGGGATTTTTCCCGTTAGCCAAGCAGAGCCAAGTCTTTGCTGATCGTGTTTTCATTCTACGTTTTTAGGTCTCGATTCAGCTTTTTTTCTCTATACACTTTCCTCGGAAAGGCGTTTCTGTTTTCTGCTTTTGGGTAATCATTTTTTATTGATCTGATTTTTGGCAGCTTTCTAAGTTGGGTTTATCACATGGGTTACGTTTCTTCTTTGCTTCTTTTGATTTCAATTAATTTCTCCCATTTGAATTTCAAACCTTATATGGACATTAGCTTATGGGCTTCGAACCAAACATTCAATGAATTACAAATTCGCCGAGTGGCTTCAAACCGAATTCGAAATTGATCCATGTTTTTGATGCTTCAATTCATAACCTTCCCTCTTCGGTTAGTTTCCTGGAATCTGTTTTCCGGGAAAATTCTCGAGAGTTGACTAAGTTGACTGCCGTAAAAAAGATGAAAGCTTTGAAGCTTCGTTATGGTCCTCGAGTGTGAAGCACACTTGGATCGGTCATCGCTATTGCCGAACTTCCTTTTCAACCTCTTTTCAGATTTTGACTTCACCATTTACATACTTTAGCTATCTTCCATGACTTTCTCATTCATTCTTCTTCAACGGAACTTGCTTTTTTCCATTTCTCTTATTCTGTTTATGAAGGATTGCAATTCCAACTGTTAGTGTTGTTTTCTACTGTGTTTGGTTGCCGAGAAAGCTGAGGAAAATAAAACATTAATTTATGGAAAAAAAAATTATATTCAATCTTTTAACGTCTCGGTTTCTGTAAAGTTGTTAATATTTAGCACAATTGGCACATCGCTTATTGGGTTTGCGCATTAGTCAGCAACCAATTAGAGAGTTTTTTAGTTGTTTAAATGTCGCCCAACTATTTGTCACTATTTGCCTAAGCACCTATAGCTAATTCATGGATGATCGATTTTGGGTATTCTTTTATGATTGTAATTAGTTGTCAAGAATATTCCCACGCTCATGTTTATCCTTGTGAAGATTTTAATTCAAGCATCATCCAACATTTTGTGTATTGCACTGAAATTTAAATTTCATTCTTTCAGGAGTTAGAATCTGCGAGGATGTTGGATAAGATGGAAGAATTCGATGGGGATAAATGGATAGAGGAATTCGAGGCAATGACAAAGGATGCTGAAAGGGTCCAGAGAGAGGGCCTTAGGAAGATGTTGGAAGAACATGGGTCGGCAGAGTATTTGCAGAACCTAGGCCTCAATGGAAGAACCGACCCAGAGAATTACAAAGCTTGTGTTCCACTTGTTACCCACAAGGAACTCGAACCTTACATTCAGAGAATTATAGATGGAGATTCCTCTCCCATTCTCACTGGAAAACCCATCACAATCATCTCATTGAGGTATTTGATTTTTGTGTTTCCTATTTCGTGCTGTTTTAACTGAATTTTAAATTTTTATCATATACAAGTTACTGTTTTCTTAAAGAGTTTTTATGCTATTGCAGTTCCGGTACTACTCAAGGAAAGCCAAAATTCATACCGTTCAATGAAGAATTGATGGAAACTACCGTTCAAATATACAAGACTTCTTTTGCCTTTAGAAACAGGTAAAACTGGCTTCTTCTTTTTTATTGAATCATGTTGTGATATTAATTTGGTGAATAAAAGAGAGTAATATCTGTTACATTATGAATAATTTTCAGAGAATTTCCGGTTGGGAATGGGAAGGCCTTGCAGTTTATATACAGCAGCAAGCAGTTCAAAACCAAAGGGGGTTTGGCTGCTGGAACTGCCACCACAAATGTATTCCGCAGCTGGCAGTTTAAGAAAACGATGAAGGCACTTCAATCCCCTTGCTGCAGTCCGGACGAAGTGATATTCGGACCTGATTTCCACCAATCTCTCTACTGCCATCTCTTGTGCGGACTAATTTTCCGCCAAGAAATCCAGTTGATATCATCCACCTTTGCACATAGCTTGCTCCATGCATTCAGAACATTTGAACAGGTATGGGAAGAGCTATGCGATGACATTCGAACCGGGGTGTTAAGCAACCGAGTCACCGTCCCTTCCATCCGGACAGCCATGTCCAAATTGCTAAAACCCAACCCTGAACAGGCTGATTTGATCTATGAAAAATGTTCAGGACTGAGCAACTGGTATGGATTAATACCGGAAATTTTTCCCAATGCCAAGTACATTTACGGGATAATGACGGGTTCGATGGAGCCTTATTTGAAAAAGCTGAGGCACTATGCAGGGGAGGTACCGCTGATGAGTGCTGATTATGGGTCATCTGAAGGGTGGATTGGAGCAAATATAAACCCAAAGTTGCCTCCTGAGCTGGCTACTTATGTTGTTCTCCCGAACATTGGATATTTTGAGTTCCTCCCTCTGTCTGAGAACACTGATCCTACTTTCCTCTGTTTGGATTCCAAGCCTGTGGGTCTCACTCAAGTTGAGGTCGGTCAAGAGTATGAGGTCATTCTCACTAATTTTGCAGGTACTTAATTCCTTAATTTCATTGTTTATAATTTAGGAATATGTATTATATAACATTGCTTTTGCAGTGGTTCCCCTGGATTATGAGCAGATTCATTGCAATCAATACCCATTCATCCATTGATATTTCTTTGTAGTATGCTTTTGATTCTTGTTATTTATCACAGCCACTTTAAAATGTGGATTGCAGGATTAGGAAAAATAAAATGGTATTTAGCATATTCCTTGTAAAAAGGCAAACTTGGCTTTAATTGTTACCATCTGATTCCAAGAATCGGGGACAAGATCTTGCAGTATTCTAATCTCCTTAGTGTTTTGATTGGGTTACTTACAATTATTGGTTACTGGTTGACATGACTGAACCAGCTGGCTAAGACGCATGCATTCCAGGATTTGTTTGGATAACAGAATAATCTTATGTGCAACTGTTGAAAAGGCATTTAAATAATTAGTGTATTAGTAAGATTCCTTTATCATTGCTTTGAGGAGTGGTTGGGAATTTTAGTGTCCGCCATGTATTGCACACCATTATTAAACACCATTGGCCATGTGAATATTTATTTATTTTTAAAAATTATTTTTATTATAATCAATTTTACATAGAAAGCTTCTCAACTGTATATATTTTTCTGTAGATACTGGACCACCGTGGAGAGTTGTTTTTTTTTTTTTTTTTTTGTGTCAGCATGCGTAGCTACCAGTTGTATTCTACGTGTCAACTTGTGCATTTTTTTATTTTATTTACGTATATAATTCTCATTTATTTAATACCTATTTGTATTCATAGTTATCTTCTTTCTATCTTGTTTGTGTAGTACTTACTTGGGAAGTTTTTTCCAATTTTGCCATTGCACGTTCCAATTGGTCCTTTTTTTTTTCTCCCCTTTCTGTAGAGGAGAAATTCTAAGTTCATGTCAAGAGTTTAAAACATGTGTAGCAGGGCTTTTTGGTCATCTCATCTTTCTGTGACCGAATCTAATAGTGGAAGAAAAGGCATAGGATCATACTTTTAGCTTTACTAATGTAGCCTGTTAACATTTTAGGTTAGGATCACGAAAAATTGCCTTATTGCTAGATGTTTGATTTAAGCTTATTGATAATTTTGTTCTTAACTTGTAATTAACTTGCAGGTCTGTACCGGTATAGGCTAGGAGATGTAGTGAAGGTAGTGGGCTTCCACAACTCGACTCCGGAGCTCAAATTCGTGTGCCGGAGAAATCTTCTACTTACCATCAACATCGACAAGAACACCGAGAAAGATTTACAGCTAGCCGTGGAAGAAGCAGAAAAGGTGTTAGCTGGAGAGAAACTAGAAGTTGTTGATTTTACAAGTCTTGTGGAAGTTTCTACCGAGCCTGGCCATTATGTTATATTTTGGGAAATAAATGGGGAGGCCAGGGAGGAGGTTCTAAGAGAATGCTGCAACCGATTGGACCAATCTTTTGTGGATGCAGGCTATGTTAGTTCTCGCAAGGTCAATACCATCGGTGCACTCGAGCTCCGAATTGTTCGGAGAGGAACTTTCCCGAAGATTCTAAATCATTTTCTAGCTTTAGGAGCTGCTGTTAGCCAGTTCAAGATGCCTAGATGTGTAGGACCAACAAACAGTATGGTTTTGCAAATCCTGTGCAGCAATGTTGTTAAGAGCTACTTTAGTACTGCCTTCGAGTGAAAGACTTGTGTAAAAGAAAAAAAATGTAATTTTCAAACTTAATCTAATCTATCTGATGCATCTTTTTAAGGCAATAAGCTTGCTGTCAATCTACCATGTGCATTTTGAAGTGTAGTTGTATTTGTCAAATGCATGTCTTGGTGTTTTAGGGCAGAAGTTTGACATTCTGGTCTAGCTGTCTTTGAAGTGTAGATGTCCCATTGGCCATATACATTAGTTCCCATCCATTGTATGATTTTGAGAAGAACAGGATGATATTTGACACACAAATACCCACCCACATGTGATATGTTGGTGGATTTAAAGCATAAGCAACTGAAGCATGATATACACTGCGTGCTACTTGAGCCAAGTGCCAATGCCTTTTTGTTTAATGGATTTGGTTATGTAGGACCACATGGATGGAGATCAACCTTCCAAGAAAAAAGACAAAAATTGGGTCTAGTATTATAGTTGAATGACAATGGTTTCTTCCATTTTATATATAGGGCGGTCTTTTACAATTTAAAAGAAAAGAGTAATTACTATGACTTGGAAACTTATTTCAATTTACGTGAAATAAATTTTAAGACTTCAATTTACAAATTTGGTAGCCAAAAATGATATGACTCGAAATATTGTTGTTCGATTTTGGCTAAGATCAAATCTAATAGTAGATTCTCAGAACACTAATCAATCTTGTAAGTTTATTATATATTGGTCAATTTTGGTGAGAAATTTTTTTTAAAAATTTAAACCAGTAAAGCAATTTTGAGTTGCGCATTCAAGGTTTAGTGGGGTTATTAATTAGTTTGTTTATTAATTTACTACAATTGCGTGCCTACCATGCATTTAATCTTTCTTGCCACTGCATATAGCTGAATCATGTGGCGCACGTTTTGCTCCGTATGAAAGAGAATAATGCCTCTTGAAATCGACTTCTATAAAGCACTCTGAAAAGCATATATTGAGTTTTATAACTGGGCGAGATAAATTTGAGAAAGAACTGGTCTAGTAGTTTCTAAAAAAGTGAATCATATTCACTAAAAAAGAAAAAAAGAAAGTGGATTATGGTTACGATGAACTTATGCAATTATATGGAAAATAGAGATCAGCATTGGCCAATTTTAATGATAAGATCAGTCTTAGCTACCTTAATTGGATGTTTACTTTTTTGATGAATTGATTGGATGTTTTCCTATTTATATCCAAAAAAAGATTGAAATGCTTCCCACTTGTGCCTGATTAGACTTCCTATAGCTAATTGTTTTTTTTCTTTTTTTTTTTTTGGCACTAACAAGGTATACATACCCTTTATAATTATGATCATTATCCTTTTAGTTAATTATGCTGAAATTGCATGCTAACATACAAAAATTTGCAGATGCAGTTTCCACCAGAAAAAAGAAAAAGAAAAAGCCAAACTTGGATCCTACTTGAAATCTGCAAGGAAAGGTACAACTAGTCACATAAAAAAAGGGTGACAAAATATTTATTTCGGTTTCCAATTATGCTCAGGAGATTATTTACATCATATATTCATTAGGACATATAAAAGGGTGACAAAATATTTCAAACAAGAGTAGCAGAATTGAAAAATGAGTAGATTTTTCTTTTATCTTTCTTTCATTGTTTCTTTTAACGTACAAAAGTACAAAGTAGTTGATCACATTCTTAAAATGCAGATTATGGTTTAGGTGGTAAATTAAATGGCTTCATAGCTAATTAGATACATAATATACTAATACAGCTCATAGGTTTTGAACCCAAATATTTAAACCAGCCGATCTGTCGTTTTGTTTACCGAACTCTGAACAAACAATATACATTTTTTTAATATAAGATGGACATCTGTTGTGACAAAAAGACATTTGATACCCCATTAGGTGCGAATCAGTAAATCCCCTGTATGGGCACTAAGGGAAATTCACTGTTCTATTGGGCAAAATTAATTATACAGAGGGCAATATTAAAGCGCCAGCTTAAATTAAAAACTGAATAACTTAGATACAAAATCCCTGCACTGCAATGCTTGTCAGCCTGCATTGGAAACTCCCTCTTAAACCAATCTCTCTGAGACATCCAAAAAAAGAAAAAAAAAAAAAAAGTTGAAGACCCTTCAGAAGATGAAACAGACATTGGAAGGCAATAATGGAGATGATAAAGAAGAATATGAAGCTTTGGCCATATGGGATTGTGGAAGCCCCCTATATGACTCCCATGAATTGGTTTCGCTAAGTCATCTTATCGAACGGCATCTAATGGCACTTCCGTCCCTCGGCCGATCAAGGCGGTTCATCTCCCATTTCTCTCATCCATCCGAAGTGATCATCAACCCCTCAACCACTGTGGATTTGGGTTCCACAAAGGTGGCCAAATGGTCTTCCATGGTGGCCTGCTTGAGTGAATTTGTGGGGAGGAAAATGTGGAAGAAAAAGGTGTTTGGTGAAAGTAAGGACAAGGTCAAGATGTTGAAGTTTAGGCCTCTTGAGTCTTGCACTAAAATTGGTTTTGGGCGGAAATAGGAATTAATACAGGTAATTAATTTTGATGGAATCGTTATCTATGTTTGAGATTATACATATTTTATTTCCTTTGTGTTGTTTTCCTCGTAACGATTTCCATTTACAAATAAATACTGTCCTAAATGCATTTTTACAATAGCAATCATCAATCGGTCATAACCATGTAAGGATCCAAATTTACAAGCGAAATAATATATTTGTATATTATTTCTCTATGTTTTTCCTTTCTGAAGTAAAAACCCCTTTATCCCCAGTTCCTCCACTAAGAAGCCTAAAAAAAGAGATGGAACTAGCTAGGTATATGATACCCTAAAGCTTTAGCAATCTTTGAATCTGAATCTTAAAGGAAAGAGAGATTTTAACCAATCAACTACTAAACCTAAATTTAATTGCTAGTTACTCAATTTATTCAAGGACCATAGCTTTTGTTGTTTGATCTTCCTCGCAATAATCCTGTAAGTTGGCACTTTTGTAAATGAAGATAAAATTTAGAATTTGTATAATATGTTGGACTTGGATGGTCTACTAGTCTAGAAAAATGAACTTGCTTACGTTTTTCGTTTAGCACCAGACGCAAAGTGATAACAAATTTTGGTTCTCTCTGTTTTTGCTAAATCTTTTGTGGTGAGCTAGCAATGATTTTTTTTTAGGTTAATGTACTAGTAAAGGGTTAATTTGGAATTGGTTGGCCGAGTCTCCATCATTGGGTTAAAAATATTTGGGAATTGGGAGTGAAACTATTCAATTGTCCATAAACATGGTCAACGACACTAGTACATTTTTATAAAATAAAATTTATACTAAAATTTTGGTCCATTGGTGTTCTAAGTTATTTTTCTGTAGAGTCATACAATTGAGAAATCATTAATTTAGACTCATTTTAAATTATAACGAAAATAAATAGTCAAATAGCTAGAATGGAATAATCTCATTTAGAGAAACTATTAAACTTTAATAAACATTCCTTTCTCCCAAATTCTAATAACTTATTGAATTATCTCACTAATTATTTTTAGTCGTAATTCTAGATTCATTGAATTTGTTAACTAAATTTTTTATATCAAGTCATTTGATATTATTTTATTAGTTTGACCTTTTATAATTTTAGAACATAAACAATTTATCTATAATTAATAAAGTGTCACATTAATAATCAAAATTTGATAAACAAATTTGGTATCTATAGGTTGTTGTTAAAAAAATATATATATATAAAAAAAAAAAAAAAAAAAAAAAGGAATTTGGTACCTATAGTATCCGCTATGCTGTCGTGTAGTCAATGGTCTTGGATATAATTTGTTTTGTTAATAGATTGTGACATATGTACCACATAGCGTTGAATTGGATTCTACCACAGTCGAATCATTTGGAAACTAATAGGCTCAGATGGGACAACACTGTGCCATTGTGGAGCATTTGTATGTAAACTAGTCAGAAACTAATCAGCCAATTAATAATTTTACCGAAAAAAAAATTAATATTTTTGTTTGACCAAAAATAATATATATATACCTTTGATTTTTTTTATTGGCTGATAAAGTGGAGATTTTTTATATATTTTGAGCCCGATTCTTATCGACAGGGCTGGCTCAACCTCTCTAGGGGTTAGGCAAGAATTAAGAAGGCCTTAAACATTTTTATAAAAGAATTGAAATATTCAAATTATATATATCTTTTTGGATTTTTTTTGTATGGATATCTCTATATTTGAGAGAAAATAATTATCTTTGTCCATTTTATTTTTATTTTTACTATCTATGTTCACTATTTCATAGCTTCCTTTTGGATTTTTTTTTTTTGTTTTTGATAAACTGAAATACATTTACACACAAAAGCGTCTAAAAACTGGAGGATTAGAACCTAGAAGTAGAACCACCCTCAAGCTATCAATAGCCACTGAGTCTAGAATATCCGAGTGGAGGGAGAACAAAAAACAAAGCAGACTTTAAAGCAAGAGTCAACTCACAGTTAGAGGAACGTCCATTCCAAAACAACCTCCACATCCGATTCTCAAAATGGTTTTGCAGTGAGGCCAAGGCTTCGGAAAAAGTAGTTAGGAGCTGTTTTGATGCATTATATGAATTTTTGGGTGAAAACGATCAATTCTTATTTTATATTCGGTTGTTTTCCTGCAAATTATCTTTGAGATTTGAAGAATGACCACCATTGTTAATGGAGTGTTAAGAAAAACCACTCAAGATATGGAAATAAACTCTGAGTTTTGGAAGATCCATAGCCACATATATAATATTCTAACAATCCATCTTCAGTCATACTTTTAAGGGTTCAAGAAACTCTTTCTGCCAAAAAAAAATGGTATTCTTTATCTTATTTCTTTAAATTTAAAGAAAAAAAGGTTCAAGCCGCAAAGCATTCATTTTCTTTGGAATATAATGGAAAGAGAAAGAAAGAAATATATTTTGCCAAAATGAAAAAAAGAAAGAGGTGAAAAAAATACCACGAAAGAGAGCTGCATAGAATTCATTTTTGTTTTCTTTAAATTTTAAAGAAAAATGGCTTAAGCGGCAAAGCATTCAGATAATGGAAAGAGAAAGAAAGAAAGAAATTTAGCAAATACAGAAAGAAAGAGGTGGTGACGTGGGAGAAATAGTGTAATAGATTTTTGGTAAATCTAATTTTTAAAAAGGAGACATGAATCAAAATTTTAATTTTAATGTATTTGGGCCTGTCCATTTTAATGTATTTGATATGTTTAGGCCCAAAACTTTCACCTAATCATGGGCTTTCGGGTGTAATTATAGCTAAAATTCTGTTCCGTTCACTGCCAAACAGCCAATTGGACACAAACCGTATAATTGGTCTATTTTTTTTTTTTGGTGAATAATAAGCTGCATTAAAAGCACAAAAGGCGGGCCAGAAGCCACACACTAACAAAAGAAACAAAAAGCATCTTAGAGCTCCTCCTATCAGTCCTCGAGGAGAAGAACTAAGTTTGTCCTGTAAAGCTAAATTAATAAAATTTTCGGAAATATTTTCCAACGAATTTAAAGTAAAATGAAAAGCAACATTAGAGCTTAAAGCTCTTTTAGCCATAGAATCAACAAGGACATTTGTGCTTCTGGGATTCCAACAGAGTTTCCAGTCAAAAATGTGTAGTCTGGACCTTATGTTGCTAAGAAACGAGAGAGTGCCACAGCCCCCTCTTTCAACAGAGTTGATCAAGTTAACGGCATTCTTTGAGTCCATAGACCAGTCAACGTGATCCCATTTTTTCTCCGAAGCCTTTGAAATAGCCCATTCCAGAGTCTCCATCTTTGCTTCTAGAACATAATCACTAAACAATAATTTGGTTTGATAATGGATGATAGTTCCATTGGCATTTCTTACAACAAAAGCACCCCACTTCACCCTATCTTTTACACATGCATCAGTGTTGATTTTGACTCTTGTTCCTTCCGGTGGAGTCCAAACCTGAAAATTTATTTCCTCTTCTTTTCGTACATCTGAATCAGCTTTAAAATCCCAGTATTCCTTGACCATCTGATTTAGTTTTTTGCTTGCTTGCCAAGGATTTGATTTGGTGTTGAATATTTTGTGATTCCTTTGGTTCCAGATCATGTAGAACATCGAAATAAGAAGAACCACCATCTAAATTTTTGTAAGACATGAGGAAGTTAAGTCTGGGTGGGGGTTTATAATGAAACTAACAATATTCTGAAAAGAGATAAATCTTCATTCTTCCAATCTAATGCCCTATTGGCTTTTGAAAGCCACTGCTTTAGCATTTGGACATTCGTAAAATGTATGTAGCAGAGATTCTTATTCTTTCCCACATATAAGACATCTTCCTCCTGCTCTCTGAGTTCTTAGCCAGATAGCCCAATTAGTCGGAATAACTTCTGCTTTCATTCTCCAAAAGAAAACTTTAAGTCTTTCATGAATTTTGAGTTTCCAAAGATTGGCCCACTCATTGTCATCACTTTCCGTATTCACCAGCTGGAGGTAACTGCTTTTAACTGAAAAAGCTCAAAGCTCATTACCTTTCCATATCAAAACATCCTTAGTAACTAAGTTAGTCCAATTAATTTGAAGGATAGCAGTTGCCGTTTCTGCTTCAAAGAGGGTCATGACTTTCTGAAAATCCCAGTCCTCTAGCACCGGATCTTTGAGCTTTGCCACTCTAGTAATACAGTTCGGGTTTATTCCTTCCTTAAACCGAGGCATTCCATTTTCCATGTGAGGAACCCAAGGGTCCCTCCATGGATTTATACCATGCCCACTACCTAGTTTAAATCTTGCCCCTTTAAGAATAGGCTTTCTCCCTGCCAAGATACCTTTTCATGCATAGGAGCTTTCCCCAGTATTGTTGCATTCAAAAATTGATTTACCTTTGAGGTATTTAGCCTTTAGGCATCTAATCCAAAGATAATCCTTATCACTGGCTATCATCGAGGACAATTTGGAAAGAAGAGCTAAGTTGAAGTCAGCGAATCTTCTGAATCTAAGGCCACCAGCTTCCTTTGGTTTACATAACTCTTTCCAGTTTCTTAGGGCCAAGAACTTAGATAAATTCGGATTCACCCGCCACCAAATTTTGCGAAGGACCGCATCTAGCTCGTTACACAAGGTTTTGGGAATCAAGAATGTTGACATAGTATAGCAAGGAATGGCCTGTGCTACCGTTCTAATCGAATTGGCTTTTCCAGCCTTAGAAAGAATATGAGCATTCCACCCATTAATCCTATTGCAGATTTTCTCCTTAATTCTTCCAGATTCTTTCCTCTTGTTGTTTCCAATCACCAAGGAGATTCCAAGATAAATGCCTTGAGCTCCCATTTCCTTTAAGCCAAGTTCCATCTTGATATTCCTTCTCATTAGACCTGGGGTGTTATTTGAGAAGAATATGCTAGATTTTTTAACATTTATCTCTTGACCCACCCATAAGCCATACTTGTCCATAAACTTTTTAACAGTTTTGGCTTCAACTTCATTAGCCCAACACATGACTAGTAAGTCGTCTGCGTACATCAAATGATGAACTGCTGAAGCTCCTCTATCAATTTTGATGCCGTGTAGATTCTCCAGCCTTTCCTCCTTATTGAACATCCTAGAAAGAACCTCTGAGCAAAGTATAAAGAGCAGAGGGGAAATTGGGTCCCCCTGCCTTAACCTTCTGTTAGGCTTGATGTTACCAGAAATGTTACCATTGATGAGCAAAAAGAATGTCACCGATCTCACACAACTATCTATTAGCTTCCTGAAATTTCTGTCGAATCTCCACTCCTCCAAAGCTTTATCCAAAAAACTCCATTCTATTTTGTCGTAAGCTTTTTTTAAATCAAATTTAATGATCATGAGTCCTCCCTTACCTTTGTTTCTTTTAACTTTGTGAACTAATTCTTGAGCAAGAATAGTATTTCTGCTATCCAATAGAAATTATAAACACCGTCTGAAGAAATATTCACCTGTGGAGCTTATCTTATTATCCAAAAAAATTAAAAAATTAACACAAACCAACTTGTGGAACTTATCTTAGAATATTGTACTGTTTACAATACCATATTATATATATATATATATATATATATACACTGTGCTTTGTATAACTATTGACTTTTATTAAATAAATTATGGTCGACTCCGGCGTATATAATTATAGGAAAAAAAAATATTAAATAATGCAAACTCTAATTAACAAATCGTTGAAATATTGCTTATAATTGATATTCTTGATTTATTTATTGATCCACTAGACCATTAATCCTTTTGACTTGCACTAACCCTAATTAATTATTAAAGAATCAAAGTTTAAAAAGGTTATCGTAACTTAGCAATATATTGATTAAGTGAGATTTGTAGTCTTGTATTTCCAATATTTTATAAGTTTGCTTAATAGTTAATATATAGAAACTAGCAAATAGCTGTATCAACAATTCGAACAATTTCATTAACTTATATTTATAAACAGAGGAAACAATGCTTGATGCTGTAACATTACCATTTAAAATGTGTTTTCACAAAGCAAAGTCAAACTCATTAGTTTATTGCTATCTGCACGGGTATCGATAGTTCTCCCAAATTGATTATTTCTATTTTACCAAAAAAAAAATTTGATTATTTCTAATACTTTTTTTTTTCAGAAAAAAGAAGAAGATTATTCGAATACTTTTTCTTTTAATTAATGTTTACTTTTCCTGTTTTCCATCTGCCAAGACCGATATTTTTCGGCAAACAAAGAGTGAAACGCAATAAAGAGCTTGTGATTGGAAGAGAAAAGCATTCGACCAATTAACAAGACTAATTTGATTAGGATGCTCACTAAGACTAACTTTCCAAGCCATTTGCTGTGTTTTGAGACGTTGATGGAACAAAGTACTAAACAAGCTGGTTAATCGACTTTAAATAATTGAACAAAAATCAAATATACTGAATGAGCACTATTCAATTGTATTGAAGCATATCTTTAACGACCAAAAACCGAAAGAAGAAAATATTTATAAAAGTTGATTGGAAGAAGAAAAAAGATACTCTTTTTGCATGTGGAGTGGATGTACTTGTTTGGGCACAACACAAGGAAGCCAACCAAGTACCACTTTTGGTCTTCTGAAGTGTTGAATAAAAATTTCAGATCCCCAACTTCGTAATTTATATGTCATTTATGTAAATTAGTTATGAGCCATAAATTCTCTTAAATTTGTATTATAATTGCTCGGTGCATGGATTTCTGATACGTGCATGACTTCCAACTTCCAAGTTTCAATCATCCACACCCTCCTTTCTGCCGTGTTAATAAAAACTCCGGCTTGAAAATATTTATTACTGCTGCTACTTCTAAATTGGAGTAACAATTCGTATTAATAGATCCGTGTTGATTTTTATTTTTTTTAATTCTGATTCGAATTTACATAATATTTATGTGAAACAAATCAATCTTTATAACTTATTTTGATAGAAATATTATTATATCTGTATTAAATTATTATCTACTTATTTTTAATTTATTTATGTTATTTCAAATTAATAAGTTAGTCTATTTATAACCATAGTCATACTAATTAAGTATCCGATCCAATTTTCATATTAAATTTAAATTGTTACCTTTAATTTTAAATTTCATTTGGTGGAGAAAAATGGAAAAATCTTGAAAATAAAATTATGAATAATTTTTGGTAATTAAATTGTGAATAAAGTTAGATGCAAATGTTAGGAGAGATTGATGGGACGAGGAAAAAGAGAGTAAAAAGAAGCGGGAACCACCATAGAATTAGGTGGGGTGTAGGGCAGAGGAGCCAGGAATCATATGGAGACCGGTCAGAAGAAGCCTTAGATTTGTCAGTCCAAGATTATAAGCTGCCTTCCTCTCCTTTTCTTCGGTTTCTCTTCTTTTCACATCCTCCAAATCCTTGCTTTTTTTTTTCCTTCTTCCTCACCCGTCACTTACAATAAAAGAAAACCCAATGGCTAAAAAAGTCATTTTTAATTTTTTACATAAAAATAAAATAAAATCATTAACAAAGGAAAGTGAAACAACGAATAAAGTTAAAGAAAACATGGGAAAAGAAAAAGTTTGAATGGGAATCACTAATCGCACTCTATTTGTCTACCTTTTTGCTTCTTCCACTCTCGTGGAAAGAGTAAAGTTGCGTGGAAATAGCAGTAAATGGAGTACATATAGCCTTGTCCCTCGGTGTCCTTGCTATCTTTCACTTTTTTCTTCCACCCCAATCACAGCGATTCTCGTAAACTTCGTACACCAGGCACAGACAGCATAAATAAAACGACAACGTTTAGCTGGCATTTGTTGTTACTTTTAGAAATCTGGCAATATCATTATTTTTTTCACCTAAAACATTGGAAAACGATCCGTGAAGGCGTGAGCTCTCTATAATAATAAGAATAATTATTATTAATAATAAAAATCATAGAAGCATAAAAAGAAAAACAGGGACATAAAATAAAACTCAGATTTCTCAGAAAACACAAAAACAATGCCCGAATAGAAATTTCGGTTTAATACTTCCAGGAATTCTATATTCTCCACAGTTATCCGACAACATTGTCACCGCAATAAAAGCTTGCAAATTTTTCTTTCGACCACCTGTTCGTTTCCTGAGAAAGCTCAGCACAGACGAGAGAACCAACCCAACCCCCAATCCAATCCAATCGAATAAGAAATAGATTTTCTACATTCCATTCTTCCTCCAGGTTTTCGGCTCCATTAGACAGCGAGAAGCTGGAGCTTAAGAGCGATATTCTCATTCATTTGAGCTCGTTGCCTCATTTTCCTTTGGTTTTTGCGTTCAAACGTTGACTGACCCAACATTTATTTTTTACTTTTAAATTTTTTTTTCCTGGTAGTGGTTGTTGTTACGTCGCGTTGTGGCTGGTGTCTTTGTATTTGTTTTTTTTGAGGTCTTTTGGCATTTTTACAAATGGAGGACACAGCTAAAGTTCGTCTGGTTCGATGCCCAAAGTGTGAGAATCTTCTTCCGGAGCTAGCTGATTACTCTGTCTATCAGTGTGGTGGTTGTGGTGCTGTTCTTCGAGGTATACTTCTCTTCGATTTTCCTTTTTCTACCCACTATTTTTCTATCATTATAAAACCCTTTTTCTGCTAACTAAAAATGCGATACAAAAGAAAAGCGTAAAAGTTATATTTTTACTTATGCAATTAATCTCTGCCGGAGTCAAGAGTTTGTGCTCTGTTCCATAACCAAAATGTCAATTTATTTATTTTCTTGGTATTCAGCAACTGCATTACGGTTTCTTTGAGCTCAATCTAACATCAATTTTTCTTCTTACCGTATAAACTCTCCGTTTGATTTATGAAGCTGGACTTTGTGTTCGTATAGAACCCAAGAAAACCAAAAACCTTCGTCAGGTCTACTACTTTTTATTGGTTGATTTGAGGTTTTTTTAAGACCAAAATTAAATTTGTCTTCCATTTAATCACCTTTCTCTGCTACGCGCAGAACGTCACTTTACTTTCTTGATTTTAAACAAAGATTATTTTTCTCTATTTTTTAATTTTTATATTACTGTCTTATACAATTGACAGCAAAAAGTGAACGCCGAGAAGGAGAGACTTTGTCAGAGAATTCAGAAGAACAAAGGGTTGGAGTCGTTTCAGTTAAATCTGATAATTCTTTGGAAAAAAGAGCAGTGGAATTGTGTGACGCTTCTGGTCCAGATGTTAAGTCGAGTGATGGTTCTTTAAGATGCGATCAAAATGAATTCGATATAGAGAAGGAAGATGTTAAACATTCTGAGAAATATAGGAATCATTCAAGGGTTACAGCAGAGAAATGGATTGTTGAGAATGGTCTTGATATGAACATAAATAGAGATGAGTTGGGCAATGCAATGGAAGGAAGAGAACATGGCGATTTTAGTTCCCAAGTTGGTCCTACAAATGCAAACCAAAGATCAGCAAGGATGTCAGATTGGAGAATTGGGGATGGAGGTGAAATGGAGGGGTTTTGGAGAAACCCAAGAACGGATGTTGAAGGTGTGAGGTTTTCTACTTCCAAGGATCCAGATGAGGGCCCATCTAATTATCAGTTAGGTTTTTCTCATGGTTTTGGAGAACCAGTGGCTGAGAAGAAACATAACGACCCAGATGGACCTAATAGAGCTCAGTATGTTGAACATGACCGAGCTGAGCTTCTGAAGAAGCTGGATGAGCTGAGGGATCAACTTAGCCGTTCTTGTGATTTGGTTGATAAGACAAAAGAAAAAGTTCCTCTTGATGCAAGGGTAACTCCTCCAGATCCTTATGTTGGCTCTGAGTCTTGGTTTCCAGATGTATCATCAGGGGCTAATAGGGCTTCGATGCAGTTCTTTAGACCTGATAAACATGTTGGACCCTCTCAGTTCAATCATTATACTGAGCCTTATCCTTATACCAATGGGCATGATATTCCTGCTCGGAGCTTTTATCCTTCAATGCATAATCCACATCATATTCCTGGTTATGGGGATCCTTTTGGACCCCAAATGCTCAATGGAGGTCCACAACATTTTGGTAGGCAATACCAGCAACCTTCTCATCCATACTTCTCTGCACAGTATGTGGATGCTAATCCTGATCCTTTTGAACCATTCATGCAAAATCCAATGTTTCACCAGCCTACATGTTCTTGTTACCATTGCTATGAGAAACATAAGAGGGTTTCAGCACCAGTTCCATCCACTGCTTTTTGTAATAAACACTTCCCAGATGTTTCAAGCAACCCCATGCTATACCACTATGAAAACCCTGGAGCATGTGGTTCATTCGATCCAAACAAATCTAGGACAGCAGTGCATTCAAATCTACATGTTTTACAACCCCATACAAGAAGGCCAAGTGACCTTAACTCTGATTTGGGCCACATTCGTTCACGTCCTCGAAAGATGGTGTTAGCAAGTGGTGGCCGCCGTTGCCGGCCCATTTTTGGTGGTGCTCCATTTCTAACGTGTAGTAATTGCTCTGAGGTTCTGCAACTGCCCAGAAAAGTTCTGCATATGGTGAAGAATCACCAGAAAATGCAGTGTGGAACCTGTTCTACTGTAATTGATTTTGCTGTTGTGGATAAGAAATTTGTTCTTTCTGTTAATCCAGAAAGAAGTAAAATTCCTACAGTGGCTAATAATAGCTTTAATGAGGTGATCAAAGATAGTACTTCAAATTCCAACAGCCATATGAACCGGACTTATTGTGCTAATTTCTCTTCCGATGATTATGATAATTCTGGTTATGATTTTCAGTCAATAGATGTAGAACCTGTTTCACTATCTACAGGCCCTGGATTGAATTCAAGCAAGCCCCAAGAGATGCAAAGTTTTCATTCATCATCTCCATGCACCTCAGATGATGAAAACAGCCCACAAGTTCCAATTGCTCAACGGGAGGTTACCAATTCCACGCAGCGATCAGTCAAAGCCACTTTATCTCCGCCGCCTCCTGGTTCACCTCTTCAAGAGCATTTTGAGTACTCATATAATAATAATGCAGTAAACCGATTTGGGAAGGGAAACCGCAGTAGTCGCTCAGACCAAGAGAAGGTGAAATCAAATAAGGCTACCTCTCGACAAAATTCTTTGAAGGAGGCATCACTGGCAACTGAGATGGAGGTTTCATTCAATGAGTACTCTAATACTGGGATTTCCCAGGATTCGGGGGATGCAAGCAAAGATGATTACCAGCCGAAAAACAATAAAGGTGGTGAATCCTTCTTTGCAAATATCATTAAGAAGAGTTTTAGGGACTTTTCAAGATCTAATCAAACAGATGATCGGGGCAAAAGTAATATTTCAATAAATGGGCATCTCATACCAGAACGAGTGATAAAGAAGGCTGAAAAGCTGGCTGGACCAATCCATCCTGGACAATATTGGTAAGTTGCTGGTACGAATGGGGTGTAGTTAGACTGCATACATTTATGTTGAATAGAACTGGTTCTTAATTATTCTGATTTACAAGGATTGTAGAATCCATCCTTTCATAGGCATTACTAAGTTTCATAGAAAATGTAGATGTTCATCATCGGAAAATATTTTTCTCGTGGACTATTTTTGTTGCATTATATTAAACACCAGTTGTATTGATGGTTTTTCCTTTCTTCAATTACTTAAACCAGGTATGATTTCCGAGCTGGATTCTGGGGTGTTATGGAGGGGCCTTGTCTTGGAATAGTTCCTGTAAGACAATTGATTCTTACACAATAAGTGCAGCAGCCATTATTTATAGGTTTTCTTTCCTGGTTATTTTGATCGAATATTGCCACTTCTCTTGCAGCCATTTATTGAAGAATTTAATTATCCCATGCCCGATAACTGCTCTGCTGGAAACACTGGTGTCTTTGTGAATGGAAGAGAGCTTCACCAAAAAGATTTGGATTTACTAGCCAGTAGAGGACTTCCAACTGCTAGAGATGGATCTTACATTGTTGAGATATCTGGGAAAGTACTGGATGAGGACACTGGAGAAGAGGTAGACAGCCTCGGCAAACTTGCTCCAACGTAAGTACCATCAGCGGTGATGAGTGTTCTTCCTTTTTCCTACTATTAGTTTACCAAGATGGCTTTTCATGATTATGCCATGTGGTTAACTATATCCATAGCATATCAATTTCATGCACCTGTTAAGCTATCAAACTCCTGATGATACATGTTTGATTTTTCTGTCCAGATTGGAAAGAATTAAGTAGTGAAATATTAGGTGAAGCTAAAGTAAATCAATATTGGTTAATTACAATGTGAACTGAGGGGCACTAAAGATAGACATCTATATATTATCTTCTGGGTTTGGTGGCTACTAGCATTGTAATGCATTTGACTTTATGCTTTTGGCTATGATAAAACTTTGAATTGTATAATATTTTTGTTTTTGGTGGAAATTGTGTCTGATATCTTTACATTCCATGAGTTCCCTTGAATATCTAGTTGATCAGTAATAACTTTGAGAAATTGTACAGGGTTGAGAAGGCAAAACATGGATTTGGCATGAAGCCTCCCAGAGCAACTGCTTAAATCTACTTGGAATTTTACAATTTCTTCCGACTTTTGGAAAATCACGAGTCTACTGGTGAAAACTATGGTCTGGGCCAAAGACGACATCATGCATTGTCAGATGGAAAACAAGATATATAATGGTAATTAGGACAGTGTTGTTTGAAAGCTACGCGTGTATCGACTACAAGTTTAATGCTTGACTTGTCAAAAATTTCCTAAGGTTTCAGATGCCATTGTTTGTGGTTGCCTTTGTTCTGGCATTTTTTTTCTTTCCTTTTTTGGATTTCGATCCAACTCTAGTTTTTTAGTTCTTAGTTTGATTTGTTACTTTCTTTGACTTATTTATTAAAGTAATATTCAAGCAATTCTTTCATTTTTTTTTCTTAAATATTTTGGAGCTTGTTAGAAACAAAATATAAAATATACTACATCTACTTTCTATTATCTTAAACTTTTAGGACAAGTGTTGATTCAACATAGTATCAGAGCCAAAATACTTAGTGAACATAAGTTTAAAATTAAATAACTCGACTTAAATATAAAAATAATAAAATAGTTCAAAAAAAATAATGCCAATATCTACGTATAAAAATTCAAATAAATATATGATAATTTACATTTTATTAGCATTTAAAATTGGTATTATCATTTTAGGAACAGCAGCAATTTAACAGAACATTCTTAAATTTCTTGATCATAAACTGAATATTCAGTTTCAGTTTAACATTATTTCTTTTTGGCAGCCCCTTTTGCATTAAAAATCAACTGAAATTGGCAGGGTTCCTAGTAAATGGATGTAATTTCTTATTGGGTTTAACTTTAATGAACGAACCGTGTTCCATCGGTGCAAAAAGGTATATTCTATACAAGTTTTAACTTATATTAGGCCCTCAATCGTATATGGGGCTCTTTGTGGGCTCACGGACGGTGTTCTTCATTTTTAGAAACTCTGACGCCTGCTCAGCTTTATCGTACAAGTTGAAAACTTGCAACCGACTTTTTATGGATTAATTGACATTTAAATTATAAATTTTCATTTCTCAAATATAAAAATAAAAAGAAACTATGAACTTTCAAAAGTATATTTAATCAATAACTATCTCATTGTTAATGATATACATTTATTTTTCTTTTGTTATTTATCACATAATCACCGATTGAATCCTTGTTGACATAGCAATTGTTAATTTACAATTTTTAATTATTTATTATTTTTAATTTTAAAAGCTTGATTTGAAAAAATTATTTATTTTTAAATAGCTATTTAAATTATTAAATAATTTATAAATCTCATTAACGATGATCATTAATATTAATAAATAAGATTTTTAAGAGAAAGCTGGTGTCTGCATGAAGAATCATACTTTCTCTTTTAATATTAATACTAAAAGAAATTTCAGCAAAAAAAAAATTAATACTAAAACAAAATATCCTTATCAGATTAATACATGTAAAAGAAAAAGGACTATTCGTGCTTTTGGATTTGGATTTGGATTTGTAGCTGAATTAATGATTCGATTTGAAAGGCCCCTAATTTTTTTTTTTTTAAAACCATTTTCATTCATTTCAAAAATAAAATAAAATTATAATCTCTCTCTAAAATTTGTGATTGGTGACTGCGTAGCGTAGGGGCAGTAATATTTACGGTCATAATAAAGAAACATGTCCTTTTGCATTGACGGGCTAGGTAGCTGCGACCTTCTCCTTCAAGGCTTCCACATAACTCTCTCTCTCTACTTCAATGCAAGCGGAGAGAAAAGTGTTTGACATAGAAAGTTGGTATACATCTCCTATTACATCTANGGTTGGGTTGATTTTTTTTTTAAATCCGGCCAACCCAACCCGTATACACCCCTAAAACCAACTACCTTAATGGTACCAAATTGTTTGAAAAATTGTTGTGAATAGTCATTCAAACCCCTAGATTTAAAAACCAGCAAACCTTATTTATTTATTTTTTGAAATTACCAACACACCTTATTTGGCTGCATCCAAAAATAATAATTCACCTTTTTCGGCATCCGCGATATATGGGTTTATTTCTGCTGACTGATATTATATATTTATAGTTATTGATTTATGTTTCAACGAGAAAAAGTATATATGTATAGTCTTTAAATTATTTAAAAATATATATATGCTTCTCACATGGTCACACCCTCCTCCCTCCATCTGTCAACAAATCTCTCAAAATACCTGATAAAAGTGTCAATAAAACTATTAATTTTCTATTATCAAGTATTTTAAAGGTGAGAATAATTTGGCCTTTCACGTTGATATTGACCCTGTTCATCAAAAATAAAAAGTTGATACTGACCCAATACCCAATAGTTGGAATCATAGATGCTACACAATACCCAATATATATATAAAAAATATTAGTTAGATTACTGTGCAGATTTTAAGGTGTTCATTTTATATAAACTGTGACTAATAATCGCAAAAGAGTAATTAAAAATATAAAAAAACTAAAACTTCTCAGTAATTAAATGAATTCATGAATGAGTGAAATTGAAGACTAGAAAACAGTACACATAGAAGAAGAAGAAGAAGAAGAAGAAAACATAGTGCATGGTTGAAAACTTCAAGATTGGTTAACCTTTCGAAGATGAGAGATTGATTCTCAAAATTAGAAAATAAATAAGAAAAAATAAATTAAAAAAAAAAAAAGTGGTCCACCCATGATGTAACACACATTAAAGCAGCTAATAAAAGCTCCAGCCAGCTGTGCCCATACAATCTAATCCACTATTTTGCTCAAACATTAAGATCAAAGGTGTGAGGAGGAGAACACGGCATGTGCATTATATATATATATAGCTCTGTTTCACCTACAACTTGCAACCAAAAAGAACCAACTTCATATTTGATTCAGACCATATGACACTTATTCCTTTATCTTCTTGTAGATGCACCCCATCTCTATCCTATTTTTATCACTCTTCTTTTTCCATACTTAAAATTGTAAAGGGTTTGTTTCCATTTATTTTATATATTGAAGAAAAATAAGTAAAAACAGAATATTGTATTGGGTTTTGGATTCTTTTACTTGTTTCTGATCTGATGCGCTTTTTTTTTTTTCGCTGAATTGATGCGCTTCACAAATGGAAATCAATTTTGCTTATTGGTTAAGCACAAATAAATCCTGTCCCACCACTTCTATATTTTTTAAATAAAAAAAAGTTAACATTCTTTAATCTTAATTAAGAACAATTAATTCATTTTTAAATCAACTCCTTCCCAACTGT
Organism: Ochetophila trinervis; assembly: GCA_003254975.1. Lineage (NCBI taxonomy): Eukaryota > Viridiplantae > Streptophyta > Magnoliopsida > Rosales > Rhamnaceae > Ochetophila > Ochetophila trinervis. The sequence goes on from QANX01005617.1 coordinate 23,324, forward strand.
CTCAGCCGGAGTAAATAAAATTCCGCACAACGAGAGAGTTACAATAAAAGGGTTTGTGGTGGATCTTAGGTTTGAGTTTTATTGAATAAAAGTAAATTAAATTGAGAGAAAAAAAATAAAAAATTAAAGCCAATCAATTCCCATTCCATACCAACCAAAACAAAACAAAACAAAGCCTTATATGCCCCATAGATCACCGCCGAGTCACTCAAGCCAATAAAAAGAGTACGGACAACAGGTATATGTATTAAATATGAAACAGTCATCAGCTACCTATTAACTTATAATAAGCACTTTCTTCTAAAACACCATCTGGTTTGTTGCAAAGAGCCAGCAAATTTTAACACGCTGTTCTGTTTTTTTCTGTACATTTCAATAACTATTTAAAATATTTTGTTGGTTTAGCTAACAAACCAAATGGTGAAGGAAATGAGGTTCGAATCAAACACATTATCAGCGCAGAAGCAAAACCATGTCTTTGTTAAGTTTGCAGTTTCTTTTCTCTTAATGGGTTTTGCTTTTCGCATCTTCTTTTCGGATTCAATCAGATTATCATCGATGGTAGAGACAACTCCTCTGGCGGAGCGAAATTCAGAGTCTCCTCTGGCCGAGCCAAAAACAGAGTATCCTCGGGCCGACCAAAAGACAGAGTTCTCTTCGACACCTTCTGCTATTGATTTTCCAGGAAATGAAATCCAAGCATCACAGAATGGTAGGGAAATATTTTCTCTCTCGGAGTCTTTTTTGCTTGGTTGAATTAGACAATGCATGCAAAGAAAACAATATAAGATATGTTGCTCTTTTTTATTTTCTTTCTTTAAGAAAGAAAAATGAATGACTTGAATCTGTTTCTATTTCTTTATTCATATATTCAATATTCCCTTAAAATCTTGGATCTTTCAGACTCTAAATACGCATTTCTTTATTCAGTCAAATGGGTTTTAGTAAGTATTCCCAGTTTCAGATTGAATTCTGATTTTGCTGAATCCATTTTCCTTCTCCTTCAATAATTCGTCCATGATAGGAATAATTTTTTCTTCATCTTCCTACTTTCTTCTTCTTTATTTTTGTAGTTTTCTTATCCCTTTATTCATTGTGCTACTTTTTTCTACTAATTTCATAAATAAACGAAATTTAAAACTAAATCACTGAGGAAGAAAATAATGTTTATTCTTTAATGCCTATTTTGGTTAATTTATGTGAGACAAACTCGATGCTATCCACCTTGTGGTCCAGAAAACAGCTGCATCATTGAGCTCTTGTACTGAATTTATTATTGGGTATTGGGAAAGTAGCATAGTTTAAGTTTGGAAACAAAATCTATCTCTGAAAGCCTCACTACTTTTGGTAGTAAATTTGGATCAGTTCTTTGTTTTGTCATGAGCTGTGCATCAAACTGAATTGAAGTTACCAAATGCAGATGCTAAAAAATGTGATATATTTAAGGGAGATTGGATACCAGACCCATCAGGTCCAAGATACACAAACGAGAGCTGCCATGTGATGGAAGCTCATCAAAATTGTATGAAGAATGGACGGCCTGATTCAGGCTACTTTTACTGGAGATGGAGTCCACGTGACTGTGAATTACCCAAGTTCAATCCTGAAAGTTTTCTTGATATGATGAGGGACAGATCAATGGCTTTTATTGGAGATTCAATTTCCCGTAACCACGTACAGTCACTCCTCTGCATTCTCTCTCAGGTACCACCACTGTAATCTCTCTCTCTCTTTTACACCCAAGCACAATGTCTAACTATTCATCAAAAAAGCACAATGTCTAACTTCAAAAAGAAGATGACTTAGCAGAAGTAGTACTTGTATTCAATATTTGCTCTGTCCGAGGAAAAGAAAAATTGTCTTATTTGTTTTATATTTCTCTTACTTAAAGCATAATGAACTAGCTTCATTCATCTGTTGTCCTCTGCTGCATCTTATATTCACCAGAAACCCAAGTGTAAATCAACTTAAAGTAATTCATGAAAACATTAGCCGCATTTTTTCCTTTAGGAATTGAATATGTGGACCAGTGGACCAAATTATGTTGTGGGGTCATTAGTGGGTAATGGTCATAGGCTTATTTATTTCTGGACACCTAGATGTATCGATGCCTCCATAAAACTGTCACATAAAGCTTTTTAGGACCATGGCACTGGGTCCTTATGCTCTAATTTCCCAAATTACTCCTTCTAACTAAAAATGGGTTGGGAGATTTACTACTGGCATCAAACTGAGGCTGAGCTTTATCTTAGTTCATCTTGGGGCTGCTAGATCTGTTGAGAATTCGTAATCAAACAGTCAACTATGAAATTTGATGTATTTGTGGACTACAGCTGCGGTTATAATGGTTAGAACCCTATTTTCAATTGGTTAGAGGGTCATTTTCTTGGCAGGTTCACCCACTTTATGTATTATGTGAGGATACATTATCGATAGTTTAGTTTCCTTTGTCTTTTTTAGAACTGTAGTTTTTGATAATTAATGCTTAACAGTGTCCGCTTTCTTTTCAAGTAATCAATTGATAGCATCTGATAATTATTCTATTGTTTTGACAATCTGTGGTCAAATTCTTGGTTTTGCTGTATTATGAAAATATTAAAATTAAGAAAGACAAATTAGCATCCCTTCAGGATCTCTAACTTATGGAAGGTCTGATTTTATGTATATACATAATGTTGCTATTTGACTATAAAATAGTTCTCTGTTTCTGAACCAAAAAACAAAAAAAAAACATGGGAGGCTCAGGTTGATTTATATTTGTAAAATAACTAAAAATTATTTTGATTGAATAAATAATTGGTTAAAACAGCTGTATATGCTTTTATAATCTCTGATTTATTCCCCATACATAAATATATTTTCTTTTTATGTTGGTAAGCCATCAAATTGAGTTGAATCTTAAATTTGGAGAATCTGACTCTTGGGATCTGAAACACGTTGAGACTTGTCCTCCAAAACTTAAATTTGGTACATGTACAAAAGGAACTACCTACTACAATCTGACATATTAACATTACTATTGTCTGTCATCTTCTTCTTTGTCCCATATGATTTGGTCGGCCCCACAAAATGGCGTAAATTGATCATCAAATCTCATTGATTATGTCCCGCAGGTGGAACAAGCTGATGAAGTATACCATGACAAAGAGTACAGGTCCAAAAGATGGCATTTCCCTTCTTACAATTTCACTCTTTCAGTAATTTGGAGTCCTTTCCTTATCAGGGCAGCTATTTTCGAAGATATCAATGGGGTTTCTACATCAGAGATCCAACTTTATCTCGACAAACTTGATAATGTGTGGACCGATCAGTTTAACAGCTTTGACTATGCTGTGATTGCCGGAGGCAAATGGTTCCTTAAAACTGCGATTTACCACGAAAACGACACCGTTACAGGCTGCCACTACTGCCCTGGAAAGAACATAACCGAGCTGGGATTTGAATATGCCTACCGCAGAGCGGTAGAGCTAGCTCTCAACTTCATAACTGGTTCTGATCATAAACCAACTGTTTTGTTTAGAACTACAACGCCGGACCATTTTGAGAATGGAGAATGGTTCAGCGGAGGGTACTGTAATAGAACCGTGCCATTTAGAGAAGGTGAGGTTGATATGAGAGATGTAGATGGAGTTATGCAAAATATTGAGTTGGAAGAAGTAAAGAAAGCTGCAGCCATAGGATCCCAAAAGGGGGTGATGTTGAAGATTTTGGATACCACCCAACTTTCATTGTTGAGGCCCGATGGCCATCCGGGTCCATACAGACAGTTCCAGCCATTTGCTAAGGACCAGAATGCTAAAGTTCAGAATGACTGTCTACATTGGTGTTTGCCCGGTCCTATAGACTCTTGGAATGATTTAGTGATGGAATTATTGATTAATGCGCATAGATTTCGATGATCCTAAATCATTTATCTTGTTATTGAGATTAACGGCTTCAATTAACCTTTGTCATTTGAAAAGAAGGGACCAGAGGGTATCCTTGAAATATGAAAATATAAAGTTTTTGTACAGCTTTTTATTCCTACGACATGATTTTGGTACTGAAAGGGCAGGGAACGCCTTGACCTGTAATATATGTTATGAGTTGAGACAATGCTTACAGAAAGATATAAGATAACATGTACTATTTCAGATATTGCATTTTGGCAAAATGGTCTCCCTTAATTATGTTCCTCAACCTTTTTAAATCTAAGTCCCCTGTGAAACAAGTTACTTCCTAATTCAATTCTAACAACCGTGGAAGTTCTCTTAGCACGACAATGTCATCTGCATGTTTTACTTGTCTAATATAATGAATCTCTACAAAATTTAGTAACTCAAATGTTCGAGCATCTGAATCCAACTTCGAAATGTTCAAGACCACCAGCGGGCATTGCCAGTGCCACTGCTCATTTTGTAGATAAATTAAAGAAAAAGGCTCAAGTTAGAAATGCCTCAAAAGAGGTAATAAAACAGATCACAACTCTGGAAATACAACAGCAAGTTGTTTGTAGCATTAAAGACTTAAAAACAAAAACAGTTGAAGATCGGAACTCAAATTCAATTTTGAAATTATTAATGAAGGAATACTGTCACAAACTGTAGAATCAACATAACATGATTGGTTAACCAACATAGGCAAAGACTCAAGCTTTATTCACTTCCCTCTTTCACTTGGTTGCTGGGGTCGCATCTGGCTTTCTTTTCTCTGGTTTAAGAAATCGATCCTATCGAATTCACAAAATGTAAATTAGATGCTATACCAAGCAATTCAACCCACCAGTTTGTAACAAAACATAGCATTAGAATTCCATTGAAAAAGGCAGTTTGAACTGAAGAACAAAAAAAAGTCGGATTCAATCATGCGCAGAAAGATACTGAAAGTACTATTTTCCTATCAGAAGCTTCAAGTTACCAAGAATCAAGTAGAGCAGCTTAAGGTGCAGAAAAGTTTCCAATTGTCACTACGGGCTTAAGATATAACATCCGAACACACCATGAAACGTTGATATAAACACGAGGGGTTTCCCTCATTTTTCTCCCGTTGAGAAATTGATTAATATTAATTAAAGTGAATAAAAAGCATAATTCATTAAATCTAAATTCTCGAATCTCCCCAAAATTAAGAGTCTCTAACCCATTTTGCTTGCGATTGGTGCCAAATCATAGAATCCCACTTGAGTTTCACAAAGAATTCTTATTAGTTTGACAAACAATAACGAAGCTAAATGATCGAACTATCAGATCGTTTTTAATCTCTCAAAACCAGTAAAACATCACAACCCAAAATTAAAAATTGCCGACATACTACAGCCTATTTAAGTACAGAATTGGGTAAATTCCAAAACGCATGCTAAAACGACGGTACAGATACCACAGACATTTCCTATTCCAAGTCCAATAGTTCCTCTGCTCTCTCAGTATTTTAAGAAAGCTAATACTTAGGAAAGTGCATCGCAAAGTTCGGAACCCTAGCTTATGCACATCCAAGACACAAAAACTGCAAAGCGATTCGTACGATCGATATTATCTAACTTAATTAAATAAATAAATTACGGATTCAAGAACATTAAAAAAGAAACAAAAATAATAATAATAAAAAGAAGAAGAAAGGGATCCAAAATATAATAGAAATAAAAAAGAGAGAGATGGAGAGAGAAATTACGTTATCGACGAAGAGGAAGTGGGCGACGACGACGGTACCGACTATGCCGCCCAATATTGCCACTGGGCCTGTCAACAGACTCCATTTCCTGTATATCATCTTCCTTCTTCTGCTGTGGCTGCGACGTTGTTTCCTTCTTCTTCTTCTTCTTGGTTTCTTGTTAAATGAATTATACCCGCCGTGTCGTCTGCTTGATCATTCTAGACGCCATTATCTTTTATTGATCATGGGCTCAGTAATTCTCTTTCATTTTTGGGCTTTTATTTGGGCTGACAAACATGGGCCTTCATTTTAATTAAATTATCCAAAAGTTGGTTCTGTAAAGATCAATTCAATTTATGTAAAAAACTTTTATCACACACACAAATATATATATATATATATGTAAAAAAATAGAAATTAATAATAATTGGATTGATTGAAAATGAAGAAAATTTATTGGATTTAAATCGTTGTGCAATCTTAAATTTTGTTCACATTTAAGAGTTAAATCGTATATATAGAAAGAATGTTCTATTTTTCCATAAATATGTATGTACATATTTACGCATGAAAATATAATTTGCAAAATAAACAGTTGAGTTTAGGCAAGACAATTACAAACTCTTAATAACAATGAGTCTTGCCGATAAAATGCCAAATTGATTTTAAATGTTGGTAGATGGAGTATGGGGTTTATTCTTGTAATTGAGATTGAAAATGAAAAAAAAAATACAAAAAAACAAAAACAAAAATACAAAACATTGGAAACCGCTTCAAAAAACCCATACCGACCAAAATTGAGGCCGATAGAAATCACTATCACATTTCCAAATTAATAACTTAATAGAAATTAATATTTGACCAATAAAAACATAAAACAAAATAACAAAAAGGAATCATTAAAAGCTTAAGTTGACAAAAGAGAATGACCCTACATCTTATTTTTTAAATGATACCTCAATTATTAACATTTTTTCGCTATTGATAGTTGCATAATTGTTAAAAAATTGGACGCATTATATATACATATCGCAGCCTCCATCATTGAAAGGGCTTAGAACCAAACCAATTTTGGTTCTTTATTTTTATTTTTTTTATAAGCATCATATTTTCATCACCGAAACGTCATTAATTATTGTGTTTNTTAGTTTTATTTTTTTATAAGCATCATATTTTCATCACCGAAACGTCATTAATTATTGTGTTTAATAAACAAATATGTTAAGGAGAAGAAATATGAGCTGTTTCAGAATATGTTTGCTAATGCATTAACTGTTAGAAATGTGCAAAAAAAAGTTTAATTTATGTTGGCTAAATTTAAATATCCTAATACAATCAATTTTTTTTTGGATGAGTGGCACTTCTTTATTAGGATCCTTTATTTTATTTTATTTTGAAACATCGTATGCACACAATACAAATGTTAATTATTAATCTAGTTGTCACCATTGATCACAAAGAATTGTTAATAAAATTTCTCTCATAAAAAAATTGCTAATATATTGTTATCATTAAATATTAATTAGTGTTGTTGAATATTAAATTTTTGTTTGCTATTTGTCACTAGGAGTAGTGATAAACACTAATAAACCATAACTGTCAGATATTACTCTTTGTTTGCTCCTAATTATGTAATAACTTTTTATTCTAATAATCAAATTTGAGAAAGAAAACATTTTTAAACATATACTTAAATTACTAAATAGCATAAAAATCTCGCTAATAATTGTCATTAATGATGACAAATAATATTTTTTAAAATTTATAGCTAGAAGCAACTAGTCTTTAAGAGCATCTCAAATGTAATATGAATTGCTAAAATTAACATATAAGTATATATAAATATTATTTTGAAAAAATGTGCTTCAATGTTAATGTCTATAATGAATGTGGAGCTGACGTGACTTTAACATTATTGAAGTGAATGTTTATTTCTGAAGACTCTGTCAGACATTGTCAAATTTTCAAAACAATAAAAAAAAATTAAAAATCTAATTTATTCAAAAACTAAAAAATACTTAATAAAATATATAATTTATTAATAACTATAAATAATTTTTGTGCATATTACTATTAAATAATAATTTTTAAATTGAATGTACATTTATACTACATAAATTTAAATAATGTTTATTTTTATGCTATAATGTGAATTTTTCATTGAAGACACTCTAAAAATTGAAATTGGCAAATGCCAAATTAATGAAAGATAATTTTAAATGTGGGTTCGTGGACTAGCTACTAACCAATTTGAAGGGATTGAAAATGTTTGCCAATTATAAATTACATAAATCAATATTTATAGGTTAATAATAACTATGATAAATAAATAAAAATTAACAGTAAATTTTATTCAAATTTTCAACTTGGCATTAATATTGCAATATCAACTTCCTCGGGCAATGACCCGATTTCAAACCCCACCCTCAATATCATAAAAAAAAAAAAACGTATATTCTGCTAATTATTTGATTGTCAATCATTCAATGATTCTGAAACCGATTACATTTAGCTTAATATCTACTTGAAAAGCAACATACGAAATTTAGCTATATTATATTGAAAGGAATAAATGGAGAAGGGCGTGCCATGCTAGTGGTTTTTAACCGAGTACATAAATTGTCAAGAGCATATAAAATTGTTTTGTTATTGTTAGTATATACTAATGGGTTTATAATACACTCGTGGAATCTTGCATCGAACTTGTCCAACGGTTAAAGAATCTAATTTTTTATTTTTGAAATTAATGGTTAAAGAATCCTAACCGTTTACTTTATAAGGTATCTATCTATTTTCTGGCTTTTTATCATAACCATTCATCTCAAAAACCATTTAATCCAATGATCAAAGTAAAAGATACATCATTTAATATCACATTACTACTAAAATTCAAATAATGTGGATTTTATACGTCTGGTCTCCACATGAATGTGCGGGTACTCCTGATGTACATGAAATTTTCTTCTTCTTTTCATTTTATTTTATTTTATGAAAATGCAAATGTAAATGAAATTTTTTTCCCACTAAAGACGTGACAAAATTTCATATAAAGGAATAATTATAAATTCAATTTAGTCATCATATTAATTTGTTTAGAAAAAGGTATCTTGGTTTTTGGTCCTCCGATTATGCATAAATGATGATACCCATCATTAATTTGGCAAAAAGCAATTTTCAGGGGGACACGAAGTACAAAATCCAAACAATTGTCGATATATATATATATATATATTTTTATCACATAAGGCTTGCGTTAGAAGTGACATCATCACACGGTCCCACATAGGCTACTTACATGCGTAACACGCCCCAGTCCCCAATTCCCATCCCCTTCCTATATTCTTTGGCTAGAAAACTCTCCCTCTAGAAATTCCCGTCCATTCTCTGACCATCCACCGTATTAATTCGTTGAATATTGATATTCTTGATTTAAAAAAAAAATACAAATATTCTAATAGGGAATAATTAACTACCCTCCTCCTCCAGAGTCCAATCACACACGCAGCCCCCAAAGAAACGTTTAAATTAACAATTAATGAAAAATTACAAAAAAAAGAAAAAGAAATATAGCCTCTCTTGCACATGATCAAAAGCAATAAGCTGGAACAAAATGGCTCTATATAAACCAACCAAGCACCCAAATGCTATTCTCAGAGTCAGAGTCACAGCGTGCTTTCGTTCCTCGTCTTCCGTAGCTGAAACCCAATCCGAAATCCGAAACCACCATGGAAAACTCACAGAAACAAACCCAATCCCAATCAGCCAGCGTAGCGATTCTTCCGACACCAGGCATGGGACACCTTATTCCGCTGGTGGAATTCGCGAAGCGTCTAGTCCACAACCACAATCTAACCGTCACTTTCATCGTCCCGACCGACGGCTCTCCTTCCAAAGCTCAGAAATCCGTACTCGACGCCCTGCCCGCTTCCATTAGCTACGTCTTTCTTCCTCCGGTCAGCTTGGACGACGTCGCTCAGGGGGCTCGGATCGAAACCTTGATTTCCCTCCCCATCGTCCGCTCGCTTTCCTTCCTCAGAGTCGCGCTCGAGTCTTTAATTTCGCGCACTAAGGTTGTGAGCTTGGTGGTGGATCTTTTCGGCACCGACGCCTTCGACGTGGCCAAGGAATTCAACATTTCGCCTTTCATTTTTTACCCTTCCACCGCCATGGCCCTGTCGCTGTTCCTCTATCTGCCGAAGCTCGACCAGACGGTGTCCTGCGAGTACCGGGACCTCCCGGAGCCGGTGAAGATCCCCGGCTGCGTCCCGATTCCGGGGAAAGAGCTGCTGGACCCTGTTCAGGACAGACAGAACGAAGCGTACCGGTGGGTTCTTCACCATTCCAAGAGGTACGGACTGGCGGAGGGCATCGTGGTCAATTCCTTCAGTGAGTTGGAGCCCGGAGCAGTATCCTTCTTGCAGGAGAAACAGCCCGGCAGGCCACCCGTCTACCCGGTTGGCCCGCTCGTGAATATGGAACGGCCCGGCAGCAAAAGAGATGGGCCGGACTCGGAGTGTTTGAAATGGCTGGACGAGCAGCCACATGGGTCCGTCTTATTCGTCTCCTTCGGCAGCGGTGGGACCCTCTCTTCCGAGCAAATAAACGAGTTGGCTCTGGGTTTGGAAGCCAGCGAGCAACGATTTCTATGGGTTGTAAGAAGTCCTAGCGACAAAGCTGCCAATGCCACGTATTTCAGCGTTGACAGCCCGGCCGATTCTTTCGATTTCTTGCCGAATGGGTTTTTGGAGAGGACCAGAGGGAGGGGTCTGCTGGTCCCGTCGTGGGCACCGCAGGCTCAAATCCTTAGCCACGGCTCCACCGGTGGGTTCCTCACCCACTGCGGTTGGAACTCCACGCTTGAGAGTGTGGTCAACGGCGTGCCATTGATCGCTTGGCCACTCTACGCTGAGCAAAAAATGAATGCCTTTATGTTAACCCAAGACATACGCGTGGCACTCAGGCCCAAGCCTAAGGATAATGGGATAGTGGGTAAGGAAGAGATTGCCCAAGTGGTCAAGGCTCTCATGGAAGGTGAAGAAGGGAAGCGGATTAGAAACCGAATGAAGGACTTAAAAGATTCAGCTGCTAGAGTTCTCAGCGAAAATGGGTCTTCGACCAAGGCACTCTCCGAGGTTGTTGCCAAGTGGGAGAACCGCATTTCCCATTAGAAAATTGCATTCATTTTCTACTTTTTATCTCCCCTTTTTATTTTTACCGTCTTCTTTTTTTTGTCCCCTCCTGTTTAAATGGTCCAACTTCTACATGATAGTATAATACTTTGTGTTTGACTAGAAGGAGTTGGTTCAATTTGCATTTTTTCTATTTTTTTATTTTTATGCATTTTTGTGATGTTTTAGAGAGTAGGTGTGGTGGATGTAGCCATAAAATTGGTATATAGAGAACCATCCAAATTTAGCCAAAGAAGGGGACCCAACCGCTGAGAAATTTTGTTCAATCGCAATACAAGTGGTGGACACTAATTAGTAGGTGGATAATCTACATTGACATTATCAATCCATTAGGAAACAAATATATATATATATATTAAAATTATAAATGAAATAGGCATT
>QANX01005620.1:0-10630 GCA_003254975.1 Ochetophila trinervis
ACTGCTATGTGCAGTATATATAGGGACATTTGTGACCGTTACATAGTAACGGTCAAATGTCACATCTGCATCAATTTTTTTTTAAAAAAAAATTTTTCAAAATTTATTATTATTTTAATCAATGCAAGGGTATTTTGGACATTTTACCCTCTGACATTGACCTGACAATGACAGTGGTGTTAAGTCAGAACTCCGTAAGGGGTGTTTATGCATTATACTAAACCACGGGGTTGTATTTGGAATTATACTATACGTCAGGGGGTGTATTTGAAATTCTCCCTATCAAAATATCATCAAAATAAACAACCACAAACTTTCCTAGAAATTCCATTAAAACATGGTTCATTAATCGCATAAATGTACTAAGAGCTAATGTTAACCCAAAAGGCATAACCCATCCATTCATATAATCCATATTTTGTTTTAAAAGCAGTTTTCCACTCATCCCCTTGCACCGCATCACATCCATTCATATAAACCATATTTTGTTTTAAAAGGAGTTTTCCACTCATCCCCTTGCTTCATCCGAATTTGATGGTATCGACTTTTTAAATCTATCTTAGTAAATAAGCAAGCACCATGCAATTCATCAAGCATATAATCTATAATCCCATCACACAAGATGATATTTAACAAACCCTAGGTAAAAACCCGCCCTATAGCACCTCTAGATAACAATTGTTTCAAGCAACACTAATTAGAAGGCAAGGAATGAAATTGAAATTCGCCACAAAGTAAATACCTTTGATAAGAAGATCAATTCCCAAATGTAACAAGTAGAAGAAGAACTATCCTTACTTGGAACACACAAGTCTTGTTGAAAACAAGAATAGATTCTATTTAATCAATAATCAAAGTTGTTTTTTACAAACTAGTAGCCTCCCCTTTATAGAGATTAGGGTTAGGTTAAGAATCAATCTAGACCATAAAATAATTAGGAAAGTAATCCTAAGGCTTAAAACTAACCCTATATAAAAATAATCCGAAAATAGAAATAATTACAAAACTGCCATTATAATATGGAAATAGCAATAATTACGAAACTACCATTATAATCCGAAAATAGCTAAATTACAAAACTGCCATTGTAATATGAAAATAGCTAAAATTATGTCGTTTTGTCTTTGCAACTCCCGAGCAGCATTACCACCTTCATTCATTGCTTGGACATCATGCTTAAAACATCATATTTTGCTCCAATGGTAGAATATGGCATTATGATGCTCGTATCATTTAGCAAATTTCAAAATTAAAACCTAACAATAAAAGCAAGTTCAATTCTAGAGCAAAATTGGCACAAAAAAAAGGACAAAAGAGTAATGAAACAAATAATAGTTACTCTATGAAATTAACACAATGAGAATAGGAAACTAAACAAATTTAGAATAGGAAACAAATTAAATAGAGAATAGGAAAGTAAGAAAATAAGAAACTATGAGAATAGGAAACAAATAAATTAGGAAAGTAGGAAATATGGAATAATAAAAATCAGAAATCAATTAGGAATAAGTAACTTTCCTAATATTTAAGCAACCAATCTTAATATTCCAACTTTCAATTCTTTTTTTTTTTTCGCTACGATTTTTTTTTGGGTACTAAAACACCAAGAACAATGAAGAACACAATGAACTCAAGAACAAAAGAAAAAAAAAATGAAGAAACAACAAGCTAATCAAAGACTCCAAAAAGAAAAACAAAGAACAAGATAAATAGGAATTTATCTTGGCCTTGCTCTGATACCAAATGATGCGGAACCCCAAGCTTAAAGAAACTGTAATCCCAACACACAAGATGATATGGAACAAACCCTAGGTAAAAACCCGCCCTATAGCACCTCTATATAACAATTGTATCTAGCAACACTAATTAGAAGGCAAAGAATGAAATTGAAATACGCCACAAAGTAAATACCTTTGATAAGAAGAACAATTCCCAAATACAACAAGTAGAAGAAGAAGTATCCTCTCTTGGAACACACAAGTCTTGTTGAAAACAAGAATAGATTCTCAATAATCAATCATCAAAGTTTTTTTAACAAGCTAGTAACCTCCCCTTTATATAGATATTAGGGTTAGGTTAAGAATCAATCTAGACCATAAAATAATTAGGAAAGTAATCCTAAGGGTAAAAACTAACCCTAAATAAATATAATCCGAAAGTAGAAATAATTACAAAACTGCCATTATAATCTGGAAATAGCAATAATTACGAAACTGCCATTGTAATCCGAAAATAGCTAAATTACGAAACTGCCATTGTAATATGAAAATGGCTAAAATTATGTGGTTTAGTCTTTGCAACTCCCGAGCAGCATTACCACTTTCATTTCTTGCTTGGACATCATGCTTAAATCATCATTATGCTGCATAAAAGTGTTTGGATCATGTGGATATTTGAATCGATCTTCATCAATTATTCTCTTCACAAGTCCAAGCATTCCCGCTTTGATCCTCTTAGCTCGAGAACGCGTCACTGGTCCACTTGGCAGCACAATGTTTTCACCACGAACATCCATGCTAGAAGTGCGCTCGATACCCACATCAAAGGGTTTGGTAGGGCAGGTTCTTGTTTCCAATTACTGTTCAATATTTCTTATGTGTTTGGGGTTTCAGATTCTTTAATCTTGGGGTTCCACATCAGCAACTCTAGATAACAATTGTATCTAGCAACACTAATTAGAAGGCAAAGAATGAAATTGATATTCGCCACAAAGTAAATACTTTTGATAAGAAGATCAATTCCCAATCCAACTAGTAGAAGAAGAACTATCCTTACTTGGAACAAACAAGTCTTGTCGAAAACAAGAGTAAATTCTAAATAATCAATAATCAAAGTTTTTTTTTACAAACTAGTAACCCCCCTTTATATAGAGATTATGGTTAGGTTAAAAATCAATCTAGACCGTAAAATAATTAGGAAAGTAATCCTAAGGCTTAAAAATATAAATAAATAAATATAATCCAAAAATAGCAGTAATTACAAAACTGCCATTATAATCCAGAAATAGCAATAATTACGAAACTGGCATTATAATCAAAAATAGATAAAATTACAAAATTGCCATTATAAGATCTTTATTTTGAAAATTACGTCGTTTCGACTCTGCAACTCCTGAGCAGCATTACCACCTTCATTTTTTGCTTGAACATCATGCTTAAATCATCATCTTTTGCTCCAATGGTAGAATATGGCTCTATAATGCCCGCATCAAGTTGGGTATGTTGGTTAACTCAATGATTATCTCCATTTTATTCATACGTTTATGGTTTATAAATTGTCAGTTGCTCTTCTCAAAAGTATGAATAGGGTAATTCATAACTTTGTTTGGTTTGGATCAATTTATGTTATGAGGCATTTGGCAGTTTCTTGGGATAAATGCTGCTTACCAATCAAGATGGGAGGCTTGGGCATTAAGAATTTGGTTTTACTTAACAAGGCTTTGTTGGGTAAATTAGCTTGGAAATTATTTTGAAGAAAATTTTAACTTTGATTTTCTAAGAGCTCGGTATATGCCTATTTTGAGTAGGAAGTATATTAGTTACTTTGTCTCTTATGTCTAGTAGAGAAATGTTTCTTTCTCTAAGTGCTTAATACATTTGGATGATAGGTCTTAATATCAAGGTTCAGTTTTGGTTTGACAACTGGCTTGGAAAGCCTTCAATAGGTTTAATTCCTCCAAATATTGAAGTGCCGAACCCTGATTTGTTAGTATTTGATGCTTTGGGTTCTTATTTTACATGGAATTTGGATGCAGAGTTCATTGAAAATTTTTCTCATCTTGTGGAGGGAGAATTAAGGCTACAGTGGTTTCTTCTTCTTCGGAAGATTTGGTTTCCTGGATGCCTTCTACCTCGAGCAAAGTGACTTGTTATGAGTTATATTTACATTTTTTTGGCTAGGGATTGGTAATCCATTGGGTTCAATTTGCTTGGGCTAATTACATTCCTCTTTCTCAGTCTAATTTGTTTTGACGTATCATGCGTAACAGGGTTCCCACTGATAAGTAGTGCTCTTGGCTTGGTTGCCTTTTCCTTCTTGTTACTCTATTTGCTTGGATGCTACGAAATCTATTGTTCATTTGTTCATGCATTGTGTTTATGCTAAGGGCGTTTGAGATTGTCTTGGATCAGTTTTTGCTGTTAACCTAGATTTTTTTGTATTCTTCAGTAGCTCTTGATTAATATTTTGTCTATTAGTGGTAGTTCACAAGTTTATTCTTTGTTTCATGTTGCGATAATGGCAGGGATTTCTTGCATTAGGTTTCTCATAATCAAGTTCGTGTTCCAGAAACTCATGTTCTTTTGAAGCGATCTTTGGCTTTTATCCGGCATGCGTTTGGGTAAGCCAATTTGATTCAAATGGCTGTGATGGCTAATTTAGTCTCTGACAGGTTAATTCTACATAGGCTTCGAGTTTTACGTAATGTTGACAGGGCTCCTCGCATTACTCATGTGTTATGGCTAGCTCTTTTTCCTACTTTGATTAAAGTCAATATAGATGGTGCGGCTAATGGAGCTCTTGGTCCAGGGGGTTTTGGTGGTACTTTTAGGACTTCTTTCCATGTAAACACTAAGACCAAGCTAAACCTCAGCTGAACACTAGAATTTTCTATGCTTCGAGTGTGATAGTTCTTATGTGGTTAATATTCTTGACAAGCTTTCTTTGGACAACCCTTGGATGTTCTATGCTCATTCGTTGAATATCAGCTATAAGGTTTCTCATATTTATTGAGAAGGTAAATAGGGTGGCGGATGCTTTTTCAAAGAAGGTTGTTTCTTCTCATGGTTTAGACTGGTTTCAGTGTTTACATGGAAATGATGTTTTGGATTTTGGTGCTTATATATTTAAATAATTAGGATACCCTTTTTTTTTTTGTAGATTTTCCCTTTGGAGTTTTTACCGCAAAAGGTTTTCATGAGGCCCTTGGGGTGAGTTTGTAAGTTTTGTAACAGATTGTGGTCTTCTTCTTTATTAATTTTGTATATTATTTTATTATTAATAAAGTTGGCTTGGTGTTTTAAAGGTTTAGGGGGGTGTCTACATAGTAAGGATGCTTTTTTTTTTTTTTTTTTTTTTTTTTTTTNTTTTTTTTTTTTTTTTTTTTTTTTTTTTCTCTTTTAAGGCCTAAGTTACATGTTCTTATTGCTTAATTTATTTTCTCTATTTCATTTAATTTAATTTCTTTAACTTTACTTCTTTGTTTAATTTATTTTAATTTAATTTTGTTTAACTTGGTTAATTTAATTTATTTTGTTTAAAATAATTTATTTCACTAAATTTAGTTTACTATGTAAAATTGAGTTTATTTTGTTAAATTTATTTGATTTTGTATAATCTTATTTTAGCTTAATATAATTTATATTGTTTAATTCAATTTCTTTGTCTAATTTAATTTAACTTAATTAATTTTGTTAATTTAATTTATTTTGTTTCATTTAATTTACTTTGTTTCATTTAATTTTACTTTCATTTCATTTCATTTATTTCTTTTACTTAATTTATTTTTTAATTTTTTAATTAAGTTCAAATTTTTTTTAGCATTTAATTTGGGGAAAAAGCTCTAGCAATTTTTCATCGCCATGCCTATGTTGCTTAGGGCTCTGGTTTGTTTTTCAACATCCAGTGTTCGGTCATCTATTTTTAGTTTTGTTATTTCCATTTTTGTGCTTCGGTTGGTTCTATTACGATTTTTGCGCTTGCCTGGCTTTCAGTTTTGCTTGTTTATTGATTACGTTTTAACGATTCTCAGTTTTTCTAGGTTTGCTCGTTGACTCTGGTTTTTTTTTTTCTGGTTGTTTGCTCAAGGTATTGTGATGTGGGCATCGAGTGCTCTTTGAGCATGGATGTTCGTGATAAGGACATTACATTGCCAAGTGGACCAGTGACACATTCTCAAGCTAAGAATATCAAAGAGTGAATGCTTGGACTTGTGAAAAGAATTATGGATGAAGATCGATTCAAGCTTCCAAATGATTTGAACACTTTTCCGAGGCCT
Source organism: Ochetophila trinervis (assembly GCA_003254975.1). Taxonomy (NCBI): domain Eukaryota; kingdom Viridiplantae; phylum Streptophyta; class Magnoliopsida; order Rosales; family Rhamnaceae; genus Ochetophila; species Ochetophila trinervis. Next base: position 5,996 of record QANX01005620.1, read on the forward strand.
AATGATGATTTTAAGTATGTTGTCCAAGCAAGGGATGAAAGTGGTAATGATGCTTGGGAGTTGCGGAGATGAAACAGCGTCATTTTAAAAATAAGCATCTTATAATGGCAGTTTCATAATTTTCGCTATTTTCGGATTATAATGGCAATTTTGTAATATTTGCTATTTTTCGTATTTTATTAATTTAGAGTTAGTTTTCAGCCTTAGGATTATTTTCTTACTATTTAATGGTTTAGATTGATTCTTGATCTAACCCTAATCCTTATATAAAAGGGAATCAATTCCTTTGTAAGACAGATTTTAGTTTTTAATCAATTGAAAGAATTAATTTTCTTATTGCTCCCAGGAGTCTCCTTGCAAGGTGAGGAATCAATTTCTTCTTCTTGTTGCAATAGGAGTTGAATTCTCTTATTAAAGTAGAAATACTTTGTGGCGATTGTTCTTCTCTTTCCATAACCTTCTAATCCACTTTTTTAGATACAAGTTATCTAAGGGTTTCGTAGGGCGGGTTATTGTTTCCAATTATTGTTACAATACTTCTTGTGTGTTTTGGGGTTTCAGATTCTTTAATCTTGGGATTCTGCATCATTTTTCCTTCTTGCTAGTTACCTTTTTTGGTTGTTTGTGTGGTTGTTTCGGTTTTCATGGCTAAATTTAGGGATTTATTCCCTGAGGTGTCTTTTTTTCCTGTGCTATGGGTTCCTCCCAGTTCAGGCCCTACAACTTTTTCTCTACTGGTGGCGGTTCCTTGGGTATATTTGGGTTCAATTTTGCATGGTTACTTTTTTGGAGCAAGATAATCAATTTGCCAATTGTCAGTTTTTCAATGGAAGCCACTGCTCTTGTCCCTATTGAAAAAGTGTTTGATTCTTTAAAATCAAACATGGCAACCCCCGATTTTTCCACAGTTCTTATGCGGCTACTTTGGAAACTGTCTCGGTTCCTATGGCTTCGAAGCCAATGATGCAAATACTTTTTTTTTTTGCGTAACTAAATGAAAAAAGCTTTTTTAGAAAGTTAGCTCTATAAATTTTGATGCGGAACCCCAACATTAAAGAATCCGAAACCCCAAACATACAAGAAATATTGAATAGTAATTGGAAACAAGAACCCGCCCTACCAAACCCTTAGATAACTTGTATCTAAAAACGTGGATTAGAAGGCTAGGGACAGAGAAGAATAATCGCCACAAAGTATTTCTACTTTGATAAGATAATTCAACTCCTAATGCAAGAAGAAGAAGAAATTGATTCCTCACCTTGCAAGAACACTCCTGGGAGCAATAGGAAAATTAATTCTCTCAATTGATTAAAAACTCAAATCTGTCTTACAAAAGAATTGATCCCCCTTTATATAAGGACTAGGGTTAGATCAAGAATCAATCTAAACCATTAAATATTAAGAAAGTAATCCTAAGGTTGAAAACTAACCCTAAAAATGAAAATAGCAAAAATTACAAAACTGCCATTATAATCCGATAATAGCTAAATTACGAAACTGCCATTATAATCTGAAAATATCTAAATTCGAAACTGCCATTATCATGCGAAAATAGCTAAAATTACGAAATTGCCATTCTAAGTTGTTTATTTTTAAAATGACATCGTTTCGTCTCCGCAACTCTCGAGCATCATTACGACTTTCATCCTTTGCTTTGACAACATGCTTAAATCATCATTAGGCCTCGGAAAAGTGTTCAAATCATTTGGAAACTTGAATCGATCTTCATCCATAATTCTTTTCACAAGTCCTAGCATTCCCTCTTTGATGTTCTTAGCTCGAGAACGCGTCACTGGTCCACTTGGCAATGTAATGTCCTTATCACGAACATCGATGCTAGAAGAGCGCTCAATGCCCACATCATTCCCTCCCTCTTCAAAAAGATTCGTCCTCGAATCTGAATCCATGTCAAAAGGAGAAAGATCAGCAACATTAAATGATGCGGACACATTATACTCACCTGGAAGATCAATCTTGTATGCATTGTCATTGATTCTCTCGAACACTTGAAAAGGTCCATCACCTCTAGCATCCAACTTAGACTTCCTTTTGTTAGGAAACCTTTCCTTCTTAAAATATACCCAAACCCAATCACCTGGTTCAAATATCACTTGTTTGCGCCCTTTATTAGCCTTTTGCGCAGTTAACTTATTCATTTTCTCAATCTGTAGTTGGGCCTTCTCGTGTATAGATTTAACTAAGTCTGCCTTCTTTTGTCCATCTAAGTTAGCAAGTTCACTCAAAGGTAAAGGCATCAAATCCAATACAGTTAAAGTATTAAAGCCATATACAATCTCAAATGGTGAAAATCCAGTAGAAGAATGAATAGTACGATTATAAGCAAATTCAAGAAAAGGAAAACAATCTTCCCAAGATTTTACGTTCTTACCAACTACAGAACGCAGTAAAGCACCTAAAGTTCTATTCACCACTTCGGTTTGTCCATCGGTTTGTGGATGACAAGTAGTAGAATACAAAAGCTTAGAACCAACTTTCCCCACAAAACTTTCCAAAAGTGACTCAAGAACTTGACATCTGTATCCGAGACTATTGTCCTAGGTACCCCATGCAATCTCACTACATCTCTAAAGAATAAGTCAGCTATATTTGTTGCATCATCAGTTTTATGGCAAGCAATGAAGTGCGCCATTTTACTAAATCTATCCACAACAACAAATATACTATCACGACTAATACGGGCATCATAGTGCCATATTCTACCATTGAAGCAAAAGATGATGATGCGGCCATCATAGAACCATATTCTACCATTGGAGCAAAAGATGATGATTTAAGCATGATGTCCAAGCAAAGAATGAAGGTGGTAATGCTGCTCGGGAGTTGCAAAGACGAAACGAAGTAATTTTAGCTATTTTCATATTACAATGGCAGTTTCGTAATTTAGCTATTTTTGGATTATAATGGCAGTTTCGTAATTATTGCTATTTCCATATTAAAATGGCAGTTTTGTAATTATTTCTACTTTCGGATTATATTTATTTAGGGTTAGTTTTTAGCCTTAGGATTACTTTCCTAATTATTTTATGGTCTAGATTGATTCTTAACCTAACCCTAATTATCTATATACAGGGGAGATTACTAGCTTGTCAAAAAAACTTTGATGATTGATTATTGAGAATCTATTCTTGTTTTCAACAAGACTTGTGTGTTCCAAGAGAGGATAGTTCTTCTTCTACTTGTTGCATTTGGGAATTGATCTTCTTATCAAAGGTATTTACTTTGTGGCGAATTTCAATTTCATTCTTTGCCTTCTAATTAGTGTTGCTAGATACAATTGTTATCTAGAGGTGCTATAGGGCGGGTTTTTACCTAGGGTTTGTTCCATATCATCTTGTGTGTTGGGATTACAGTTTCTTTAAGCTTGGGGTTCCGAATCAACGACCCTTCCTAGTTCTCGGCAACCCAAGAACAAAATCCATGGAGATATTAACCCATGGTTCCGTTGGCACAGGAAGAGGGGTGTACAAACCATGTGGCATAGACCTAGATTTAGCCTGTTTACATGCAATACATTTAAGCACAAATTTTTTCAACATCCCTCCGCATATGTGGCCAAAAGAAATGTTCAGATAAAATATCTAAGGTCTTATGCACACCAAAATGCCCCATGTGACCACCACTATGTGACTTTCTAACAAGCAATTCTCTAATCGAACAATTGGGCACACATATCCTATGTCCACGAAACAGAAATCCTTCATGTTTATAGAATTTATGAAAAGCTCCATTATCACATGCATCATATATTTCACCAAAATCATCATCACTAGCATACATGTCTTTTAATTGTTCAAAACCCAATTCTTTTAGAGTTTGAAAAGCTACCTCTTGGTCCTTACCCCATTTAAACCCTACCTCTTTTTTGACAATCTCATTCAATGGTGCCGCTATGGTAGAAAAGTCCTTCACAAACCTTCTGTAGAACCCAGCTAGTCCATGAAAACTACTTACCTCAGAAACACTCTTAGGTGTGGGCCATTCTCGGATAGCCTTCACCTTTTCCTCATCAACCTCAACCCCACGTGCACTCACAACAAAGCCAAGAAATATTAGTCGATCAATGCAAAAAGTACACTTTTTAAGGTTGGCAAATAACTTTTCCTCCTTAAGAACTTCTAAAACTGCCCTAACATGCTCTACATGGTCATCTAGATTTTTACTATAAATCAATATGTGATCAAAATAGACAACCACGAATTTCACTATAAAAGTTCTTAGGATATGGTTCATTAGTCTCATGAAGGTACTAGGCGCATTAGTCAAGCCAAAAGGCATAACTAACCATTCATATAAACCATACTTAGTCCTAAATGCATTTTTCCATTCATCCTCAGGTTTCATCCTAATTTGGTGGTATCCACTTTTCAAGTCTATTTTAGTGAACACACAAGAACCATGCAATTCATCCAACATGTCATCTAACCTAGGTATTGGGAAACGATACTGATGCGGAACCCCAAGCTTAAAGAAACTGTAATCCCAACACACAAGATGATATGGAACAAACCCTAGGTAAAAACCCGCCCTATAGCACCTCTAGATAACAATTGTATCTAGCAACACTAATTAGACGGCAAAGAATGAAATTGAAATTCGCCACAAAGTAAATACCTT